>JAPYYV010000824.1:0-36698 GCA_030522625.1 Copidosoma aretas
TAATTTTAAAAATTACACACACACATACGTCAAATTAAAAATAGTATTAATATTTATTTATTGATTTGACTGTAAGACCGATATAAATATTTGTCTTGTTTTAATTGTTTATCCCCAAACAATTAGAAACTAACAACAATTAGAGCTAGCTTTTTGCACACTCAAAGATACAAAAATTTAAATCCGTAAAGTTGTAGAAAATTATTCAAGGATCAAAACAAGCTTAGAAAAATGTAGATTTAAAAAAAAACAAAGTAGTTTCTATGTTTTAAGTACCTTTTTCAAAAATTTACAACACACTTATGTTATACTGTGATTCAAGTAATATAATTTTTTTTA
Organism: Copidosoma aretas; assembly: GCA_030522625.1. Classification (NCBI taxonomy): domain Eukaryota; kingdom Metazoa; phylum Arthropoda; class Insecta; order Hymenoptera; family Encyrtidae; genus Copidosoma; species Copidosoma aretas. The sequence continues at coordinate 340 of JAPYYV010000824.1, forward strand.
ATGCATACAGTACCCTAATTTCGTATTAGTTAATATGTTTGTTATCAAATCCTATAAGGTAATTTGATTAGTTTCTACAAATTAAGTCCTTTTCCAACGTATGAGAATCCCTAAACAGCAAATAATAGTTTGAAAGCAGGTGTTTTTCGAAAGCTGGTCATATTTATTGTCTTAGTACAACTTTATTTTTCATCCACTTTCGGTGGCTATTTATCCTACTAAATATAACCAATTAAACCTATTCTTGAGTGATTGCAACGTTATCTCGAAGAACTTTTCATCATATTTTTGGAATGCCAGTAGAAGACGGATGGCAAAACGTATATAATTCCCAAATACCCATTTATTTTATGGTATACAATTTCGTCTCGGTTATCATATACAAATCATGCTATGGTTTTATTCATAGTTGGAATTGCTTAATTTAATGAAATTGAAGTAAGTGTCTTTCAATTGCCCCATAAATATGTACAAAATATTGATTAAATAGTCGTTGGCCTTAGATAAGTACATTATCATTGGTTTTTCGTAATAAAAAAAACCTAGCCTGACAGACTTGAGCAAAAACAGGTTCGTTTCTCGTCAAAGTTTATTCAAGAATTTTAATTTTTGAACTTTTTTGGTGGTAAAAGTATTCGAGGCGCAAAAAATATATTCTCCCGATTCGAGCAGACTGACTGCCCTTTTTCCTGATGATGCCTGGATCTAAGAAAAAATAATACATTCATGGGGGGTTGTCAGGGAGCTTTAAAGCTCGGTTAGTGGGTTCACGATGGCAGCAACTACATTAGCTAATTCCCGATTTTCACGAGAAAGTCAGAAATTCGTATCAGGGGTTACTGACGAGTCTTTCCTGTGAGAAGCCAACACCTTGGTCAGTTCATCCAGTGAAATCACTATTGGCCCTGCAACTATCGGTGCGGCTGGGCTGAAGACCTATGCATGTATTATCTTCACTTTTAAGTTTAATGTCAGACCGGGATGTGTTTCTCTCTCTCTTCTTTGACCTGTGGCTGATATAAAACCTTGATATTTCAAGCTTCGCCTTAATGCGGTAGAGTACCAACCATAATCCTTCTTTATTATCTTGGTCAATCTTTAAACTTTACCGTTAATTTATCATCTTTTTACTATTTCTCTGCCTCTATCTATTTTTTTCTATTTAAACACATATATCGTTGTTATAGCTAACATCTGGCTCTCTCTTTCTCTCTCTGTCAGGAAGAATAGAATTAGACAGTAGGTGCCCTAACTCTATAACTGTCGTATTAAAATGGCGTTATACGCGAAGCTGAATTCGACATAACCCACTGCAGCAGCACTAATCTATGTAAAGACACCTGTAGAAGATCTCCTCCTACCCAATATTAAATAAAAATTTAAAAAAAGGAATATTTCTATACCTTGGAATACATATATTGATAAACCCTACTTACTTAGTGAGTTAATAAAACTACCCTTCAAAAAAACTCCTATCGCGGTCAAGGCAAAAAAGTACTGCTTCGAGAATAAATTTTACCGTGCAACAAATATGTCAGTACTTAGCATAACAAATAGTTTTACCATTTACAAATATAACTTTTTTTAAAAACCGTTCTCCATGCAAACATACGTACACGAGATGCAGCTTACTTTTAACTGATCATTTAAAACATTCTTGAATTATTACACGAAGTTCTCTACGTACTATACCATTGAAATACAGAAATAATAAACATTGGCGAAACTTAATTTTTTTGAAGAATTTGTAGATGAAGAATTAATTTTAAAAACAATTAGTATCTTCTCTAATTTCACATTGATCGCGTCAAATCATAGTAAAGTCATTGTAAGATCGCATGCATAGTGTTGCCGAAAGCAAAACCCCTAAAATTGTCAGTTTTACAAGAAGATATAAGATTTTTTTAGTTTATCGGCTGAAGTGTATATTATACATTTCCTCTTTACTTCTCCCGAAGACCACATAAACATCTTCATAATTATTACCAACAGCACCATCATCACCATTACGATCATTGCCATCATCATCATCAATATCATCCAGATCATCCTTATCATCAATATCATCATTATTATCACCATCATCATGACCATAAAAATAGTAATTCTAACTATCATAACCATCATCATCAATATCATCATACTTATTATTATCATCATCATCAAAATCCTCATACTTATCATTATCATCATCATCATGATCATTAAGCATCATCATCATCATCATCATTATTATCATCATCATCACCATCGCCATAATCATCATCATCTTCATTATCATCATAATCATCATTATCATCATCATCATAATCATCGTTATCATCATCAATATTATCATAATCAACACAATCAGTATCATAAACATCATAGTTACTTTCCTCATCATCATCACCATATCCATCAGTATCATCATTATTTCTATCGTCGTCATAATAATAATCATCATCATCATCATCATTATCATCTTCATCTTCGTCAACGTCTTCATTATCAACATTATTATCATCATCATCATCAACATAACTTCAATCATAATTATAAAAACATCACCATCGTCCTCATCGTCATCATCATCACCATCAGCATAATCATCAACTTCATCATAATAATCTTTATCATCTTCATGATCACCATCTTTACCATAATCATCATCACTATTATCATCATCAACATCATTATCATCATAACCATTAATATTGTATTCATTATAATCAACATTATCACCATCAACATCATCATTATTATCATCATTATCGCCATCATCAGTATCGTTATCATCATCTTCATCATTATAATCATCATCAACATCGTCATCCTCATTAATATAAATTATAGCAAGACTATTACCCTCATCTTTATTGTCACTACCATTGAAATCATTATCATTATCTTTAATTTAATCATCATCATCATAATCATTATCATCATTATCATTTTTACATCATCATTCCTGTGATCATTAACATCATAATAATTATCATTACCATTAATATCATTATCATTATGATTAGTATCATAACCATCACCATCGCCATGCTCAGCATTATTATCATCATCATCATATGCGTAATCTTGTCATCATCAGCATCAACATAATAAGCTTTATCATTTTCATTACTAATGCGGTCAATTTTATCGTCATCATCATAATCATCATCATCAGCATCATCATCAACACTGGTACTATCATGATCATCTTTATTATCACCATCGTCCTCATCTTCATAATCGTCATCAACATCTTCATTATTGGTAGCATTATCATCATCATCGTCATCGTCATATTTTTTAGTATTATTATCATTATTAACATCATTATAATCATTTTCATCATCATCATGATCATCATCATCATGATAATCATCAAAATTTATCACCATCAGCATCGTTCATACCATTACCATCATCGTCATCGTCATCACTTTCATCACCAGCATAGTCATAATCATATGGAAAATCATCATGATTATCATCATCTCATCTCCATCAGTATCAATTTTATAATCACCAGTATCAGCATCATCCTCATTATGAACAGTATATTAAACATAATCATCATCATTACCGTCTTCTACATTATTATTATAATCATCATCAACATCATTATCACTATCATCATCATTATCGTCATCATCATCATCAGCATCTGCATAATCATCATCTTCATCATATTAATCCTCATCATCGTTATAATCACTCTCTTCACCATAATCATCAACACTAATATCATCATCATCATTATCATAATTACCATCATCATCATCATTAGCATTATACATATTATTATGATTTTTATCAAAATCATCAATATCAGCACTATCATCATCATCATTGGGATAATTGTCATCATCATTATTGTAGTTATCATCATGTTCATCAATACAATTACCATCCTCATCATCATCGCCATCGTCATCATCATCATCATCATCATCATCATCATCAAAACAATTGTATTCATCATAATCAACCTTATTACCATGAACGTCATCATTATCATCATCATTATCTCTATCAACATTATCATTATCATCATCCTCGTCATTATCACCATTATCGACATCATCATCATCATTAATATCAAGTATAGTAAGACTATTACCATCATCTTTATTATCACTATCATAAAAATCATTATCATTATCTTCATTTCAATCATCATCATTGTCATCCATATCAGCATCATCATCATTTTCACACCATCAATCCCATAATCATCATTATCATCGTAATCATCATCATAACCTTTAGTATCATCATAATTATCATTAGTATCAGAACCATCACAATCATCATGCTTAGCATCATCATAATCTTCTTCGTAATCTTGTCATAATCAGGATCAACATTATAAGCTTTATCATTTTTATTATTAATGAGGTCAATATTATCGTAATCATTATAATCATCATCATCAGCATCATCTTTAACACTAGTTATATTATGATCATCACTATTATTACCATTCTCCTTATCTTCGTCTACGTCATCAACATCTACATTATTAGCAGCATTATCATCACCATCGTCATCGTCATATTCTATACCATTATTATCATCATCAACACTATTATAATCATTGTTATTATCATCATGATCATCATCATCATAATAATCATCAAAATTTATCACCATCAGCATCTTTACTACCATTACCACCATCGTTATCGTCATCATCATGATCCTCAGCATAGTTATAATTATACAAAAAATCATCATAATTATCTTTGTCATCATCTCCATCGTTATCAACGTTATAATCACTATTATCAGCATCATCCTCATTATAATCAATATAATAATCAGCATCATCACCATAACCATCTTCTACATTAATTATATAATCAACAACATGATTATACCTATCATCATAGTTATCGTCATCATCATCAACATTTTCTTTTTATCATCATCATTCCTATAATCATCATAATTAATATCGTCATAATCATCGTGATCATTCTTAACACTACGTACATTATTATCATCGTTATAATCAACATCGTCCTTATCCTAATGATCATCATCAACATCTACTGATTATAAACAACATCATTATTATCCTAGTCATCATAATTAACTTTAGTATTATCACCATTCACATCATAATTATCACTACCATCATTATCATCATCATTATTACCATCATCCTAATCATTTTTGTCATCATTGTCGTCATAATTATCGTATCCATCATTATTACCATCATTGTTGTCATCATTATCATCGAGTTAATCATTATTATCACCAAAATGATAATCAACTTTGGCATCATTATTACCATCATCATCAACCTCATTATCATCGCCGTTATCATAATCGTCAATATCATTATCATCATCGACATTATGATCATTATCATTATCATAATCATCATTATCGTTATAATCATCATTATCATCATCATCAACGATACTCACATCATCACCACCAGTTTAATTACCGTCATCCTCATGGTAATCACCATTATCATTACTACCATAACGATCAGGATCATCATAATTATCAAGATCGTTATCATCACTATCATTATCATCATAATCATTGTCATCATAATTATCAACCTTATCATCACAAACATCATCATAATTACAACTGCTGACATCAGCATTAAAATTTTCATTATAAGCATAATGATCCTTACTATCGTCATATTTATTTTTATCATTATAATCACTATATTTATGATCATCGTTAATAGTCTTATACCATCCTTATCATCATAATAATCATCAACTTCATTATCATTGTAATCATCTCTATCATTATCAAAATCATCATAATTAAGTTTAACATTATCATCAACATATTATCATCATTATCGTTATCATTATAATTATTATCATTATCGCCGCTATTAACATCATTATTATCATCATTATAATAATGATCACAATCAATATCGTAATCATAACTCTAACTATTATCATTAATAACATCATATTCGTTTTCATTATTGTCATAATCATCAATATTGTCATCATCATGAATATCATCATTATCATCATAGACATTGTCATCATCATCGCCACAATTATCATCATTTGCATCATTGTCATCATTATCATTATCGTTATTATCATCGTCATTATCATTATTATTGTTATCATCATCATTATTATTTTTATTATTGTTAATATCATCGTCGTCATCATCATCGTCATCATCAACGGTATCATCATCATTATCTCCACTGTCACTATGATTGTCATCATCATCGTCATCCTCAGCATTATCATCGTCATTTTCATCATCATCATCATCATTATAGTCATTATCATCATTATGGTCATTATCATCATAATCATCTTTATCATCATTATGAATATCACCATTTGTATCACAATTAATATTGTCATCGTCAATATCATCTGAATTATCATCAATATCGTCATCGTTATCATGCTTTTTACTATTGTAGTCGGATCCATCACCTTTTCAATCATTTTTTTTATCATTATCATCCCAATCAACATTATCATCGTGATCATCATTATTGGCCTTCTCGTCATCATCATCGTCATCATTATCGATATCATCATGATATCTGCATTGTCACTATCATTGTCATCTTCATCATCATCGTTATCATCATCGTTATCATCATTGTCATAATCATTTGCATCGTTATTATCATCAGAACCTACATTTTCACTAGCATCATCATCATCATCGTTATCATTGTTATCAGTATCATAATCATTATCATCATTACCGTCATCATCGTTATCACCGATTTCATCATTATCGTCATCATCACTATATTTGTTATCATCATCATAATCTTGATGTCATACTCATAGTCATCATCAGCGTCATTGTCATCATCATTATCGTCACTATCATCGTTGTTGTCATCATCAAAATGATCATTAAGATTTGCATCTATATCTTCATCCACGACGTCAATATAATCATCGTCATCACCATCTATATCATCATTAATATCATCATTATTATCGCCACTTTCACTTTAATCCTCATTATCGACATCAACATCATCATAATCATCATCAACATCATCATCTTGATAGTTCTCATCATCATTATAATCATTATCGTCAGCATTATTATCAACATCGCCATTCTTTTTATCGTTTTAATTATTATTATCATCACCCTAAACATTATCATCTCTATCGTTATAATATGCCTCATCATTATCATAATTACCGACGTCAATATCATAATCATGTTCATCGTCATCATAATCATCATTATTATTATCATCATTATCATCACATTCATTATTATAATCACCAACATCATCATTAACGTCATCGTCATTATCATCATTATGATCGGGATTATCATTATCATTGTCATCATCAGTGTCGTTATCATCACCAACATCATCGTCATCATTATAGTCATCGTCATAAACATTATCATCATCATGATTATCACCGTAATTATCATCATTATCATCGGCACTGTAGTCGTTATCATAAAAGTTACTATCGTCATCAAAGGCATTATTATCCTCCTTCACATCATCATCATTATCATCATCATCATAATTATTATCATCAAATATCTTATTATTATCATAATCATCATTATAATTGTTATTCTCATGAACATCATAAGCATCAACAACATCTGCATCATCATTATGATCCTATTCGTCATTATGATCATCATCGTCTTCATCAGTGTAACTATTATTTTCATCGTCATCATCATGATTATCATTATATTCATTATTTTTATATTAAACATCATCATCAACACTTCATTATTATCATTTTTGTATATCATCTTTAATTCTCTATATGATCTTTACCATCGTCATTATTATAATCACTCACATCATCATTATTAATATGATCATCGTCATAATCATCATCATCAATATCGTTATAATATTTTTCGTTATCATCATCATAATCACTAACTTCATTATCATCAACATGATCATCGTCGTTATAATCATCATCATCATTATTATCATCATAATTTACATTATTGTCATTATCATCATCATTATTATTTTCATCATAATTATCATCATCATCATGACATTCATCAATGTTTTGTTATCTTCATCATAACTAACACAATCACCATCATCGTCATGATTATGATCACGATCTCTGTGATCATCATTATCATGACCATCATCATGACTAGCGTGATAATCATGATCATCCATATAATCATCATCATCATTATCATTATCATCATTGTCGTAATTATCGTCATTATCATTATCATCATTATTATCAGTATCATTATTATCATCATCAACATTATCATTATCATCATTATCATAATCATTATAATCCTTGTCATTATCATGATCTTTATCATCATTATTATCTTTATCATTATCATCATTATCATTATGATGATTCTTATCATCATTATTATCATGATGACTAATATAATTGTGATGAACATGATCATTGTCATATTTATCTTCATCATTATCATCATTATCATTGTCGTCATCATCATCACTACAGACATAATCATTATCATTAACGCCCATATCATCATCATTATCTTTATTATCATTATCATTATCACTATCATCAACCTTATCATCATCATTATAATCACCATTATTATCATAACCATCATTATCATCAACATCGTCATCATCAACATTGTCAGCATCATCATTATCATCCTTATCATCATGATGATCACCATCGTCTTTATCGCCATCATCATCATCATCATTGTCATCGCCATCATCATCATTCTTATCAATATCATCAACATTATCGGCATCATCATGGTTGACACTATCGTCACCATTATCATTCGTATCATTACAATGATCATCATCATTATGTACATTTTTATTATTATTATTATTATTATTAACAACATCCACATCACCATCATCACTATTTTTATCATCAATATCTTGTACATCATTATTATCGTCACTTTTATCATTTTTACTATTATTATTATCCTTATTATTATCAGCAACATAATCTTTAATATCTTTATCAACATCATTATTGTCATATTTGTCGTCATTTTTATCATAATTATTATCATTATCGCTCTCATATTTTTTATCATCATCATCATTTTCTCCATTATCATCAATTATGATCATCTATGTCATCACCACCATCTTTATCATTATCAACGTCATCATCACCATTATTATCGTGATCATTATTACGATTATTATCATTGTAACCATAATCATCATCACTATCATCAAGATTATCATCATTGTTTTCGTCGTAATCACCGTCGTTATCATTATCAGCAGGATCATTATCTTCAACATCATCATTATTTACCTCATCATTATCATCCTTACCATTATTATGATCATCGTTATATTTTTTTTTTATCATCATTACTATCATCATTATTATCAACATTTTTATCATCATTAATATCATCTTTACCATCATCACTATCAAAATCACTTACATCATCATCATTATCATGATCACCGTTATAATCTTTATCATCGATATCAATATCATCTTTGACGTTATCATCATTATAATGACTAACCTCATTATCATCAACATGATTATCGTCATAATAATCATCATCATTATTATTATCATCCTTATCATTATTGTTGTCATCATCATCATTATTATTTTCATCATAATTATCATCATCATCATGATATTTATCAATATTCGTCATTATCATCATCATCTGCAACAATAATTATCATAATCATGATCTTAAACACGATCATCGTCTTTCTCATTATTATGATTGTCATCATGACTATCATGATCATCATAATCATCCTTATAATCATCTTCATCACTATCATTATCATCCTTGTCATTATTATTATCATTATTATCAGTATCAGTATCATCATCACCAACAATATCATTATTATTATTACCATCATCATTATCATCCTTGTAACCATCATGATCATCACCATCTTTATTATCATCATCATTATCGTCAACATCATCATCATTGTTCTCATCATCATCATTATCATTTTGATCATCATTAATATCTTTATTACCATCATCATTATTATGATCACTAACATAATTATTATCAACATGATTATTGTCATATTTATCTTCATCTTTATCATAATTATCATTGTCACCATCATCATCACTACAGAATAATCATTATCATTAGCGCTCTTATCATCATCATCATCATCATCTTTATTATCAATATCATTATCATCATCATTAACATCATCATCATCATAATCCCTACTATAATCATCACTGTCATTATCATCAATATTATCATCATCAACAACATCAGCATCATCATTATCATCCTTATCTTCATTATGATCATCATCGTCTTAATCGCCGTCATCATTATTATCATCGTCATCGTCATCATTATCATTATCATTATCATCATAATTATTATCTTCAACATCATAATTATCACCTTCATAATTATCATCCCTATCATTATCATGATCATGATTGTCTTTATTATCATTATCATCACGATTATCATTATCATCTTCATTATTAAAATCATCATCATTAGCATCATTTTTATCAACATTTTCATTATCATTATCATTGTCATCATCATCATATTTATCATTATCTTCACCATTTATAACATAAACATCTTTTCCATCATCATCATCGTCATCATTATTATCTTGACCATAATTATCACCCTCAGCATTATTACTATCATGATCATCATTGTCGTCATCATCATCATATCCATCATCATCAACATCATCATCATCATAATCATCACTTACATCATCATCAATATTCCCATTATCATGGTCATCAGCCTTATTATCATCATTATTATCACTGTTATCATAATCATGATGATAGACACTTTTGTCATCAATATCACCCTTGATATCATCATCATCAAAATCACCACCATCATTACTATCCTTATCATCAATATCATTTTCATTATATGATCATCAACTACGTCAGCACCATCATTATTATCTTCACACTTATTCTGATTCTCATCGTCATGTTCGTCGTCATGATCATTATTATCGTCATCGCCATCATCACAATCATCATCTCTATTATTATAATCATCCCCAACAAAATCATCATCAATATTGTTAGGATCCTAACGATCATGAACATCACCAAAATTATTGTTATTATCATCGTCATGATCATTAGTTTCATCGTCTTCATTTTTAACGTCATCATCATTGTCACCATTATTATCATCAACATCATTGTCGTCATAATTTCCGTCACCATAATTATTATTATTATCATTTACGTCCTTATGATTATCATCATAATCATCATAAGCAATATCATTGTTATCATCATTATCATTATCTTTTTATCATCATTATTATCATCATCATCAACATTATCATTTTTATTATCTCTATCATTATCATCATCACCATTATCATTATTATCCGTATTCTTATCATCCATATTATCATTATCATAACATTATCATCATCACTATTATCATTATTATCCGTATTCTCATCATCATCATCATCAATATTATCATCATCATTATTATCCTGATTATCATCATCAGTATTACCATTTTTATCATCGTCAATATCGTCACTTCCATTATCATTATCATGATCACCAAAATCATTATAATTATCATGATTATCGTCATGATCATCAACATCATAATCATCATGGTTATTGTCGTCATCATCATCGTGATCACTAACTTAAAAATTATTATCATTACCATGATCATCGTCATAATCATCATCATCATTATCATCATTATCATTGAAGTCATTATGATAATCATCATCATCATTACCAACATCATTATCATCCTCATCAATATCTTTGACATCATCATCATAATCATTATCATCGTAATCATCATCAGGTATATTATTATTATTATTATCATCATTCTTATCCTCATCATTATCATCATCATCACCATTTTTATCATTATTAAAATCATTATAACTATCATCATAACTATCATCATTATCATGATTACTAACATCATTATCATCTTCATGATCATCTTCATAATCATTATCCTCATTATCATCATCGTCATTGTCTTTATTATCATCAGGATCACTTATATTATTATCTTTATCATGATTATCGTCATAATCATCATCATAATTATCACCATCATTATTTTCGTCATCTCTATCATCACCCTTATAATTATTATTATCATTAACGTCCTCTACATCATTATCATCATTATCACTATCATAATTATCATCATTACTATCATTATCATCAACATCTTTGTTATTATTATCATCGTCATCATTAACATCATTATCATCATCATTATCAATAAATTGTTATACAAATGATTGTGTAAATTTTTTTAATTTATTTACAAAAAAAAAGTTGCTGTAGGACCAATCGAATCTGGGATATGACAATTTTACTGTTTTAAGCATTCCGGTCGTAATTTTGTATATTTCGACTTCGGGTCTGCACAACCTTTTAGTTAAGGGTTTATTTTACCATACACAATTTTTTCATCATTTATTTGACTAATCCTTTTGCATGTAGCGACTAATTAGGTCAGTGGAGAATAGCGCGTGAAGCGCGGATCTTGAGCTGCTGCGGGCAGCGACGCACCGCGCATGCGCACTTGCTTGAAAAGCGATGTAGCAGAGCCGTTCGGCGTTGCCCCTGGATTTTTAGCTGCGCAATTAATCACTCCATGAGCAAGTGTCGTAGGAATGTGCAGTACAGTCTTTTTTTGTGTAATTTTTTTTTAGCTTTACTATCGTGCTAGTTATTTTTATGCACGTTTATCATATCTTACCGTAATTTGCAATTTTTTAAAATTGTTCACGTACTACAGAAGCAACGTGCATGTTATCATATCTTTAAGTTGTTTGCAGTTTAAAATCTCTTGAATATATTTGTACTATGGTTTAATAAGTTACGAAATTCGGCAGAATAACATTCTACCACTGATTTAAACCACAACACTCGATTCATTGACTTTTTAGCGTCTCCATAATCATATGCTGAACGTCGGCACAGAACATGTATTAGTAAAAATTATTTTCTAGAATACCTGTACGATTTAAAGTGGAGTACTGCTCTCGCATTAGTTTTTTGAGGTAACAAATCTTGTGTCGAAGTACTGTGCCTTCACAACTACCACAAACATATTTTTAAACGCCTTTACTTTACGTGCTTATACATTCGAATACGCATAGGGACAGTCAGGCATACAATATCCGCAAAATCTGCTGGTTCTAAGTAAATGATCAAGATTTAATTAAAATGGATTTTTTGTATAGTTATAGGTGGAAAAATCCGTTTGTACTGTTTTGTAACGAAATTAATTAGTTTAAAACTTTAATTATTACTCATTTTTCGGTATGACTAATATGTATGCATATTTCACCGTTTATTTATCGAAATATGCATGCTGTTTTGGCGGTAGGTAAAACATAGAAAAAAAACGCTAATCACGGTAAGTTATACTGAAAACGTGTAAAAATAGCTAGCACCATCGTGAAGCTGAAAAAAAATTACACAGGAAAGGATTTTGCTGCATTTTCCTACCACTCTTGCTCATTAAGTAATTAACTGTACAACTAAGAATCTAGGGGAAATGCCAAAGGGCTCTGCTACATCGCTTTTCGAGCTAGTGTGCATGCTCGGCGCGCCGCTGGCCGCGGCAGCTTAAGTGCCGCACTTCAAGCGCTTTTCTTTACGGACTTAATTAGTCGCTACATGCAAAAGGATTAACCGAATAGATAGGGAAAAACTTGTGTATGGTAGAATAAACCCTTTTAGATCCTAGTTCAAAATATCGAGTATTACGGCCGGAACGCTTGAAACAGTAAAAGTATCGTATCTCGGCTTTTATTGGTCCTCCAGCAACTTTGTTTTTGTAAATTTGAGAAAAAATTCACACAATTATTTGCACAAAGTCATTTACGTCTAAATTCAAAATTGGAAGAAATACGGCCTATCACTTACGGTTTTTTGCAATCAACTTTTTTATTTGTTTAGTTGCAAACTCAAATTCTTAAAGTAACAAATATATTTTTATTACTCACTAATTTCAGGAACTAAGATGTCGATTTCATGCCCGTAATGAATTTTGTACGCAATCGAAATTTGTAGTTAACAATTATAGAATAGGCTGCCATTTTTTAATTTTGCGATTGGGCTTGGCGTGCAATGACAAACATACTTATGTCACTAACATACCCGATTTTCATTCAATTTCAATCAAAATGTGTTTTTATGCATTTAAATATTTTTGCGTTGTTAGGTTTCTCGGCTTGTTTTATCATTGGAAAAAAAATTTTAATTTTTTTTAACACTTAGTCCTTGCGAAAAATTTTCAAATAATGCTTTTTTTATAAAACATTTTGCTCTAAAATAAACATGTACCGAGATATTTAATGAAAACTGAGCAAAAAGCAGATTTTACAGTTATTTGGCAACAAAAACCAATAGTGCGTATCTCTGTCGAAGTAGAGACTTTAGGACGATATTCTAGGTATCATTCTACGGATGTTAAGCTTAATATCGTATTGTTATAAAGGACCACCACTTTCCCCCTATTTTTTGGCTCTGGCACCCCGATCACAATTTTGTCGTTCCACTAAGGCATCCTAAATGGTTTACCATATGGAGTATTGACAATGTTTTCAAAGGCGAATATGCTAGATTATGTTCACTGTTTGTTTCATCAACAAAAGTCCTTAAAGGACTATCTATTTCCGGAAAGTTATCCTATTATTAACTCACTTGCCTTTATCCGTACAATGTTAACATCCATCATAACCATCATGACCTTTTGAATTTTCATGAATGAGCGGGCGGGACGATCATAAATGAAACACATGATCAAAGTTCTGAAATGTTTGCGGTTAATAGTTATTTCTGCAGTTAAAATTTGAGTTGGTTTAGAAAAAAATTTATCCAAAAGAAAGTCCACATTGCTTGGTTTTCCTTTTGATTCGCATATAGCTACTGGAACAGGTTTGTACACTTGAGTCTGCATGTATACCTTTAAAAGTATTGGCCAAAATTCTGTTGTGCTTGGTCAAAATAATGGCAAACCGTCAATATTTAACTGCAATTTTAAAGTTGAATCTTTGTGTAATTTAGGCTTAAGTAAATTTTTTAACTGTTTTTTTTATTCCAATATAGGAGTATGTTAGCTTACACTGACTATGGTAAGCATTTTTAGTACTTGTTTTGATATTGGTTTTTTTTTGTTTGTTTATTTCGATAAAGTCTTGTGTGACGATGGCAATGTAGGTACAATACTTTTGAACTCTTTAAGTAAGAAATCAAGGTGGCTATTTATAACTTTGAAATTTTCAGTTAATTTTGTCAAAATCAAAAAAAATTTACCCTTACTGAACTTATTCATATTAGTTGCACCATCTTTTACTGCATCCTTTTCTCCTCTATCATTTTATTTTACCTTAGTTGCATTATTCAATTTCACAAAATCATCAAATCCTACGCCATGGATGACAACAAATAAGTCCTGTGATTTTAAAAACGATTTTTGGTCAAGAATGTCACTGTTATCATTAGTGCAAGTCATGTCTGACATAGATATTTGGACAGGACACGGGTCTTCAAGGAGAAAACTTCTTAGATTATTGGACTTTCGATTAAACAAGTTTCTCTCGAGTTGCTCATTTCCGTTGTGCTTTAAACACTGATTCTTACCGTTTTTATGAAAATTTATCTTACATATTCCGAATAAAATAACCTCATTAGTTTCGCTGCCTTTAAACACTGGATTACTGTTACTCTGAGATTCCAAACGCCTTCTTTTTCTCAAGTACTTCATTTGAATGATACTCACGGCAATGCGCTTATGCGACGACATTTTTTATAGGTAAGGTTTGGCTCCAAATTGTTTTATATAATTATATCATAGAAATTGAGAGTAAAGATTAAAGCAGACTAGACAGCTGTACCGCCATTATTTTTATATCACGTGATATATAATCCAGTACCCTAGTCTGATTGGATCCGTTATGGATCCACAGCTGCGAACACAATGGATCCAGACTAGATCCGTATAGTGGATCTAGTCCGCATCCAATCGTCCATGTACCGTGACTCAGTTTCCATTCAGGTGGGTAGCAGTGCTCTTAAAAGTGGCAGACCAAAGTGCGCGAAATACAAAATGGCTATATGGCCAAAAACGCACAAATCCTGTTAATACCGCAAAATTAATAAAATTAATGGAATCCCAAGCAGTCAATCCCCAGTGATCCAATACGCTCGACTGTCTGCATTTTTTTCAGTCAATTAAATAATTAAAATAGCAAACAGCTAATCACCAAAAACCCAGTATGACCGACTGCCTTAACTTTTCATATAAAAAAAATTTATTCAATCTCAAGCAGTTAATCCTCAGTGACCTTATATGCTTGACTCACTGTATTTTTGTTAGTTGATTAATTTAAATAACAAGCAGCTAATCACCAGTGACAAAGTACGACCGACAGCCTGAACTTTTCTGATCCAAGAAATTTACCAACTTGCAAGCAGTCAATCCCCAGTGACCCTATACACTCGACTCTCTGGACTTTTGTAAACTAAATCAAATAACAAGCAGCCAATCCCCAGTAACCCAATACACTCCACTGTCTGAATTTTTGTTAGTTAATGAATAATTTTCAATCACAAACAGCTAATCAGTAGTAACCCAGTACGACCGAATGCATGCACTTTTCATCTCCAAAAAATTTATTAAATCTCGAGTGTTGAATCCCCACTAACCCAATACACTTGACTGTCTGCAATTTTGTGTTTTAAATAAATCACTTACATCCAAAGCAATTTATTTCTAGTAACCTTATACTTTTCACTGTCTCTACTTTTATTTAACAAACGAATTGTCAATATCCTACAAAATTATTTCCCAATAACCCAGTACACCTCACTGCCTGCATTTAAGTATAACAAATAAGTAATTAAAAGCCAAAGAAATTAATCCTTATTAAACTAGATAAGATTGACCGCCTGCATCCAATTTTTTTTAATAAATAATGTAAATCCTGAATATGTAATCCCTCATAACTCAATACGCTCGACTGCCTGCTATATGGTTAAAAAATTTATTTTGTTGTATTAAATTACACTAAAATTGTTAAAATTAGTCTTAACAGTTTAGTTCATTAGAATTTGACTGATTAAGATGTTCTTTAATGAATAAGTGTTGAAAATGGATAGAAAATATGTGTTCTACCTCATTTTTTTTCTTGTATTCGGTTAATCATTCATTTAACAATGATAATTAATCAAAAACATACAGCGCATTGGTTTCCAACGATAATATAACTTTCCACTCTCCGTACAAGACAGCGCAAGTAGAGTAATGAGTAAGTTTTTTTTAATGTATTAAAAAATTAGCACTACCAGAAAGCAAAAGCATTAAGTTGTTCAGCTTTACTTGTTTGCAATATGGTTAATGTTAAAATTTACAAACTAGACAAGCTAAATAATCAGCCGACGCAATTTTTCTTACTTAAATCATATTTTAAATGATAGAAAATGATAGCGGGCGAACTTGTATTCTTATAAATCTTAGCTCACATGCATTTTCTTATGAATTGCTAAAGAAAAGCATTAGCAAGAAAACGCATGATGTAAATCCAACAATACTGCCCGTTTTGTCTATTAGGCTAACGTGGACACATCATGAAGTCACAAAACTTTACACGCTATGATTTTTTGCTAATTTGATGCAAATTTGTTGCCCAAAGCCAAGTTTGTTGCTTTTCTGTTTTCAAGAAACAATGAATATGCTGGCTTAATATTATGTTAGCGTAGCCAATGACGATATTTCCAAGACTAATAATTTTTTGAAATTTGTATGAGAATCAGAATTAGTTGATAGTTTGTTGCTTTAAGAATATGCTTTAAAATCCGGGCTGAACCAGCTGCCTTGGCCCATATACGCTGAGCACAAGAGTCGGTGATATCAGCGTAGCCACATAAGACGGTGTAATTATTTCAAGGGCTAAATGACTCGTAAAAAATTTGTGCCAATTTGTTGCTTATTTGTGGCTCAAAAGCCAATTTTGTTGCTCTTATTTTCAAGAAGCAATGGCTAGACGGGCTTGATATTAAGTTAGATTAGCCGATGATGATATTTCTAAATACAATGTATGGGAACCAGAATTTGTGGCTAACTATTTGCTTCAAGAATTTGCTTCTACATCCGAGGTTTATTAAACACCTTGGCCGATTTACGCGCAGAATATACATGAAAATCTCAACATAGCCACAAAAAACGGTAGAGTGCTGTTTAGTGTTTGGAAACTCATAAAGTAATTGTTGCTTATTTGTTACTTATGAACAGTACAATCACGTTAAACCCAAATATCAGGTGATCAGTAAGGTATACTATAACCTGATCCAAAGACATAGTAGTAAAAACAAAATAAATTAAAAATTTTTAAAAATGTATACGATATGTAACAAACACTTTATTAATGTTTTAAAATTTAAAAAACGATTAGCAAAAAAATGCATTAACTCAAAAATAATAACATTCTTACATCAGCCACTAAGGCTGAGAGCGAAATTTTTAAATGCAACAATTGCATTCTATGTATATTACTTAGCTGCTTATTTGTTGCTCCAAATTTACTTAAAAACTGTAATTGTTGCTAATATGTTGCCCAAAAGCAGATTTGTTTGTTCCTGCCATTTTCGAGAAACCGTGGATATGCTGATTTTACATTGAGTTAACGTAGCCAATAACGATCTTTCCAAAACTAACGATATTTTAGAGTGTCTTCGGGAGCCAGAATTTGTAGCTTCAACAAAATGCTTTTCCATTCGAGGTTAATTAAACACCTTACTAGATTTACGTGCAATGCAAACATAAAAAATATCTGTGCAGCCACAAAAAACCGTAGAATGCTCTTTACTATTCGGAAACTCATGGAGTTTTGTTGCTAATTTCTCGATTATTCGTTTTCCTACTTTTAAAGCCTAAACATTATTTTGTAAACGTATACATACTATGAAAATGTATATATTGGTTTAGTATAAATTATTACTGAGATCAATATACGTATTTTTGCCATCTTGTAGCTAGAATAATATTAAATTACGTGATTACGTGATGCCATTTAATTATTAATAAGATATATCTAATAGCGGAATTATATGAGAAAATTTCTACTCCACAAACAGCAAAATCAGTTTTCCAACATCAAAAATCATAATTACAACCTTCATAGGGTATATATCGTCAAATCTTTCTGTAAATAAACATCAGGATATTAAAAGAAATATTTTAAGCCCTGAATCATCGAAATTACTTTACGGGTATCTGAGAATGACTCATTTTTAAAAAAAAAACCGTAGTTTTTCTTAAGTGTATGTAAGTCTGGGTTTAGAAGTACTTTTAACGAAATCATCAAAAGAAATAGCAGGAAATGTAAAAATTATGAATCAGTTTTGGCTTTTAAATGTAAATATGCTATTATAGAGATATACAATAACGTTGTAGCATAACATTGAGTCAACACGTCTTCAAAAGGATGGCACTACGCTCAAATTTAGTATAATGATCTCAATCGTAGTTAACTTCATCATATTCTTTTTTCATATAAATCTGTAGAAAATGTACGTAGCAATAAGTAAAAATGTCGATGTAACAGTGACTTCACGACGACCTCTCCATATAAGGCTCTGTATAAGCGGAAAACATGAAGATTTTTTTCTCATAATCTATGACGCTAGCCTCCTAAAATTTAGGTATCTTATTTTTGGTGTCAAAGCAGATACATGCTAATTTTAAAAGAAATTCTGTAAAAAACTAAATCTCGCGATAACCCCGTTCCAACAGATCAGTTTTTAAGTAAATTTTGAGCAACAAGCAAGCAGAGAAATAATATACATAGAATACCATTGTTGCATTTGTAATTTCACTTAAGGCCGTAGTGACTAATGTAAGTACATTATTGTTCTTGAGTTGATGCATTATATTCACTAATCGGTATTCTAAATTTAAAACATTAATTAAGTGTTTGTTGCATGTCATGTATATATTTTTGGATTCCTAATTTATTTTCTTTTTACTACCACATCTTTGGATTAGGTTACAGTATACCTAACTGATCACTTGATATTTGGGTTTGACGTGATTATACTATTCATAAGCAACAAATTAGTAACAAATACTTCATGAGTTTCCAAACACTAAAGAGCACTCTACCGTTTTCTGTGGCTATGCTGAGATTTTTATGTATATTCTGCGCGTAAATCGGCCAACGTGTTTATTTGACCTCGGATGTAGAAGCACATTCTTATAGCAAAAAGTTTGTCACATATTCTGGTTCCCAGACTTTGTGTTTGGAAATATCATCATCGGCTAATCTAACTTAATATCAAGCCCGTATATCCATTGCTTCTCGAAAATAAGAGCAACAAAATTGGCTTTCGAGCCACAAATAAGCAACAAATTATCAACAAATTATTCACGAGTAATTTAGCCCTTAAAATAATTCTAACGTGTTATGTGGCTACGCTGATATCGTCGACTCTTGCGCTCACCGTATATTGGCTAAAGTATACGGTTTAGCCCGGATTTCAATGTATATTCTTACAGCAACAAATCAGCAACAAATTCTGGTCCCTATACACATTTCAAAATATTATTAGTTTTGGAAATTTATTCATTGGCTGCGCTAACTTAATATCCAGCCAGCATATGCATTGTTTTTTAAAAACGACAAGAGCAACAAAATTGGCCATTGGGCTGAAAATTAGCAACAAATTAGCAACAAAATATGGTGTGCCTAGTTTTGCGACCAAATATAGTGGCTACGCTAGCTTCGTAGACATCCGCACGCATTACAATTTCATAATTATTTTTAAAAATGCATGCAGGGAAGTAAGGTCCTATATTTAGATACAACTTAATCAATCATATTATTTTTGTATTTTAAAAGTGACTCTCGCACATAATAATACTAGTTTTCTCTGTTTTTCGTGATTATTTGGCTCTTTATGCCCCCATAACATTTAAACTCTATGTTTTTGAGCCCCAGAAGTCTATCGGCACTTGAATTTAGATCCAACTTAATTATTCATATTGTTTTTATGTTTCTAAAAGTGACCGTGGCATACATTAACACCATTTTTTTTGTTTTTCGGGATTTTTTGGCTCTTGATGCCTCTATTACATTTAAAGGGTATGTTTTCGAGCTCTAGAAATCAGTAGGAACTTATATTTGGACTTGGTTAACTGGGTGTTTCTACTATTTATAAAAGAGACCCCCCTCCCTCCATACAATAACCCTATTTTTCTCTATTTTTCGTTATTTTGTGCCTTGGTGTCCCCATAATATTTGAAGATTATGTTTTAGGGGCTTAAAATTGTATAGGAACCCTGGCAAGGTCACATTATACTGATCTATATATTTTTAATGTCTTAAAATAAACGTGAACCTCGTAATCACCAACAAATTTCGTGAATTGCTCATTTTACCCCCAATTGTCATTTTGCCCCTTTTTCCTACCAATCAGAAGGCTCAAAATTGCAGGGGATGGTTTTTTCAAAACAAGTAACCGTTCTAAAGTCCTAAAAACTCAGAGAAATAGAACATTTATTAGCCTTCTTTTCGTTGTAAAAGAACGATAAAAAATTAACAGACATAAAAAACAAACATACACAGCTGCTTAGGATCTAAGTAATTCACTTAATATCTAAAGTGGGAGCATTCAAGCCTATTAGGTAACTGGGGATCTATTGCATGAGTTATAAATAATTTTTTTTATTAAACTCAAGTAAAGGCACTTGAGCGAATTGGGTTACAGGGGATCAATTATTTAGGATTTTAATTACTTATTTAATAGTCTAAGCTGCAGTCACTTGAGCTTATTAGGTTATAAGGGATTTAATTAGTTTTAATTCATTTAATGAACAAAAGTACCGGCAGGTAATAGTACAGAGTCGCTGGAGATTAGCCGTTTGTCATTTAAATAAATAATTTATTCAACAAAAGGGCAGATGGTCGAGCGTATTGGTTATTTAGGGATTGACTGCTTGGGACTTAAATAATTTTTTACAAAAGTAAAGTGCACGAAGTCGATCGTATAGGGTTACTAGGGTCTAGCTGTTTGTTATTTAAATTTGAATTAGTTAATTAACTAACAAAAGCAGACATTCAAGTGTATTGGGTCACAAAGGGTTGACTGCTTGGAATTGAATCAAATTCTTGGATAAGAAGCGTGCAAGTAGTCGGTTGTACTTGATTACTGGTGACTAGCTGTTTCTTATTTAAATTAGTTAGTAAGTAACAAAAATGCTGACAGTCAAGCGTATTATGTCACCGGGGATTGACTGCTTGGGATTTTTTGTGTAAGAAAACTGCAGGCAGGCGGTGGCACTGGATTACTGGTCATTAACTGTTAGCTATTTAAATTAATTAATCAACTAACAGAATCTTTCGGCGTATTTGCATGTATAGCCGATCTAAATTTTTCGCGCTTCTGTCTGTCAGTTTCGAGAGAACTGATGGGTAGCGTTTTATACTCTCACCATGCTGACTCAGGCTCAAGACTCGATGTCAACAGTATTTATTTTCTCCAATCATATTTTGAACCGCTTTTTTTTAACGCTTCTTCGCGGCATTTTTCTATTAGCCAATTTTTAATTAACTTTTACGTAGCTCTCATAGTGTTGAACTCGCTTAAAGCAGGATTACATTAATATTATCGAACGAACCTTCGAACCTTTAGTAATTTAGAGCACATTACAAGTCAAAAGACGCTAATTAGTATGTTCAAGGAGGATTTATACCCACACTCTTAAGAAGGATACGTCCTGGCAAACTATACGCATGTAAAAGTTTGTGCTGTCGCAGTCTCATAAATGTATAGCACAGCAATATTGGTGTTAAGACTTCTGATCATTCATATTCATTTTTTTGAGCGTAGTCCAGGGTTACAAATTGAGTTAGAATCAATTAGTATAGACTTAAATTCATACATGTTTGTACATACGAATAATAAAAATTAGAAACTTGAAGTTTTTTAGTAAATAAATAAAACGGTCAGGCCCGCCACAAGGGGTGGAGAAAAGCAACTGGAACGAATTTCCCCAGGTCCCTGGTTAGGAGGGGGCCCCTAAAAAATAGGATCGAAGTTTCATAACAGTAATAATTTCGTATTTTCATGGTTCAGTCATATAAAATTCAAGTCTACACTATTGTTTAAGATTACAATTTAGATAATACTAATCTAGTAGTACACAAATAACCAATGCATTTTAGTAACAATTTTTACACGGAGAAAGGAACTACAGTAATTTTTACCCTAGAAGTAACGGTAATCCTGTGAAATATGAGAGATACGTGAATTTTTACCGTAACTCTACATGAATTTTTACTGTACGGTACGGTAATTTTTATGGTAACTGTCAAATTAACCGTCGATTTGCTATAATTTTTACCGTAGAGTAACGGTAAAATTTCCCCTGAAAAGAGCTATAGCTATAGCCATATCTAAACGCGGGCCGGGGGCATAGGTGGTGCGCAGCTTACCTAACGAGAGACGGATACTGATAGTTGCCAGCTCGGTTAGCTGGATTACCTCGAAATTTGTTAAGTACAGTTCATATCACCGAACTATCCCACGTATGCTGGTAAGCTGGTGGATATAATTAACTTTTATCTACCTGCTAAGTGCGATGGAGCGGTCGATCAGCGAGGACAGTGAGCCGGAAGTTTTCCAATGCGTACACTGAGAAAAAATCTGGACATCTACTGCCCTTGCGAGTATACGCACTACACAGACTCCCAGTGCCCTCCATACTCACAGGGACCGGTGCAGCTGCTGCACAGGTCAATGTAGCTAGCATCCCTCGACTGTGCCCCAACTATAGAACATATATGATATAAAACTGGCACTCACTAAAGACCTGTGCTATATGTACCTCCACATGTTAGGTGCTACTACGAGACAGGCCCTGTGCTCCATCTGCTCCACTGCATGCGGATAGCGGACATTCTGGTGTCGGTGCTGTATTTGCACAGATTTTTTCTCAGTGTCGTGTATATATATACAGCGTTGCATCAATCTTTTCGCCGCCTTCCCCGTCCGGCCTGTGTTTATCTGTAGCTGTATATCTCTTTTCAGGGGAAATTTTATCCTTATTCTACGGTTAAAATTATAGCAAATCGACGATAAATTTTACAGCTACCA
The DNA here is from genome assembly GCA_030522625.1 of Copidosoma aretas. Lineage (NCBI taxonomy): Eukaryota > Metazoa > Arthropoda > Insecta > Hymenoptera > Encyrtidae > Copidosoma > Copidosoma aretas. Next base: position 24,477 of record JAPYYV010000824.1, read on the forward strand.
TGAAAATTACCGTAACATACAGTAAAAATTCATGTAGAGATACGGTAAAAATTCCCGTATCTCTTAAATTTTACAGCATTACCGTTACTTCTACGGTAAAAACTACTGTAGTTCTTTTTTCCGTGTATTTATTCAGAATTTTATCATTCTTGACTTTATTTCTAGTGAAAAATTGTATTTATCCAAAATTTTATCTTTCTTGATTTCATTTCTGCAAATTCGTCTATTGCGTCATCATAATCCATCTATTTTGACAGCTCTTTTTCAATCGACAAAATCATACAATTATTTAAACGTGACTGACTCATACACGATCTAAGGCAGAACTTTAAAATTTTTAGTTCACTAAAACCTCGGTCACCTGTTGCTACCTTGTTAGGAATAACAATAAAAGGACGTAAGCAAATGCATATTTGAGGAAAAACTGGTTAAAGACCTATACCGTAGATCACATTAAGAAGCTTATTGCTGAATAAGTTGGGCCGAAATTATCCACTTTTATGTATCGTAAATTTTGTACATAAGTTTTAATTCTGTAATCAAGGTTTCTTTGTCAACATCTTTAGGGTAGCGATCTATTAAAGGTCGTAAATCTTTAGATTGGTTTTCCTCAGATAATTCGATATTATTCGACACTACAGTAAAATACTAGTTTATTACCACAATTTACCCGTTTATTACTAGAATATCGACGAATATCGAATGTCTCGCACGCGTTCGCAGGCTTTATGTGGGAGCGGCCATAAAGACGCGATGATACGCTTCTATAACGTTCGTGAAGACTCTTTTCTTATTTAAGAAGTATACAGTACTAAAAGCTATAAATGTATAGTTTTTTATGATAAAAACTATTTATTAAATTTTCATGTAATTATTATTCTCAGTTATTTATGCATTATTTATAATTTTAATTTATTAATTTAAAATAATATTTTTTATTTAAATTTCAATTTATTTATTATTATTATTATTGTAAGTGAACATTATTATACTATATCTAATAAAGTATTTAATATTATTTTGTAAAAGTTTTTTGGGGATCGAAATCTTTCTATATATATATACCTATTCATATATTACGTACATGTCCAGGGGGGCCCCTGTCGTATTACAGTCCCAAGCAGCAAAAAGTGATGTGGCGGGCCTGATATATTGCATGATTTACTACCAACTCTACTGTGTATGCATTGAGTCAATTGCAAACGTTTATAATGATTTATAATCAAATACACTATATGGAAAAATGGAAAAATTATAATGGCAACCTATTATCTCAACGAGGACTATTTCAAGGATAGCATTGAATATTGTATTACTTAATTCAATATTAATTTTAGCCAGGACCTCAATAAGCATGCAATTGATGGTTTTCTTAACGTTACCTAGCATAAATTCATGTTTCATAACTTTTTGTTAGCAATAGATACATTGATATTGAAGTAATTAATTAAACTATTACAACACTTATGTATTGATAATGCATCTGATTAAGATGAAAGACAACACGTATAATCAGCGACTGTAATTATTTGTTTTAATCCATGATCGATGTGTTCTAATCATATTGATGATACTCGAATATTGGTATAGTAAAGATACTGAAAAATTTTATGTAAGACGTTGCATAAGAAGCTTACCTCAGATTTCCCTTTCGAAACACAGTTTGCAACATTGCTCGGCTCAAGATGAAGGGAATCTTTCTGCAAAATATTAAAGAAATAAATTATTAAGATTTGAATTCAAAAATCTTAAATAGTTGAAAAAAATTTTTTTTTCAACAAAATTTAATTAAAGAGTTATGAATTCATCAATGCATTTTTCACAATACTCATCAGAGCTATGGGTAATTATTTTTATTTACGTGGGTGGAATCGGTAAGTTTATTGTTAATCTATAATTTATAGCATTGTTTACGGTTATGCAATGCCTAAAGACAGTTTTATGTATACGATCTGATAATTTTGCAATTTATAGCTATAGTAACTTATAAAAATCTCTCTTCCCGCAATTTAAGAATACATCATTGATGGCTTATTAGTCAATAGCTTTCTTCTTAGATAATTAGACTTAAGGTTATAAGTTCCATTTAAACGGTCGATTTTTCGAGCATAATATTCGTTGGACTCTTTGGCAGAGAAAGTTTCCACGATGTTATTAATAGAACGTTTCAATTTCTTTGGATTATCCACATTTTTTCTAGTGATATCTAGAGTTGTAGAAAAACTCTTCTCTGGTAAGTTTAGGAGCACGTTTCGGGCTCCATTGGCATCGAGAGAAGCTAGCACTAAGTCATGTATTCCTAATGTCAGCAAACTTTGCACAAATGATGTACTCTGGCTCAAAAAATGGTGTAAAAGACTTACGTGAACTACAAGTAACGTTAGTATAAAGTACATAGGACAGGTTACTGTTACGAAATTTGCGTCATAATTCAGTAATCATGTCACCAATGATAAACTATTGCCAGTGTGATGCTATTTTTTTTTAAGCCATTTGTGCTAAGTTTGCCGACGGTAAGAATACCTTAGAGAAATTACCTCTATCATCAGGCATTACGCCATGAACCCAATATGGCCGCGTATGTTCACAAAATAGCATTTATTTTTGAGCAAGGATACTAATATTTCGATAATATTTATAAGTGTAGGCAGTAATGTTGATAAAATCGACCGGGATACAAGCCGAAGATGGTACCTTAAAGTTTCACATGCGTAAAAAGCTCTACAAAGCTCTACCGAAAAAAAAAATGCTAAAATATAGGCCGGCACGCAGAGGTTACAGCTATTTATCTCTAAACAATAAAAAATCCTAGATTTTATTAATATCGAATACTTTCAGCGATCAGTGTATGGTAATAAATAGTAAAATCTCTTAGATCGACTAAAATAAATTTGAATACCTAGTTTTGCCGTCAAAATACTTGACAGAAGAAAACATTTTAAGAACAGAAGTTTTTCGCCGATATCTTTAAAAGTAGTTGTTAGAGAGAAAAATATTGTATCAGAAAGCTGCAGAGAAAAAAATTAATTCGTATCAGTCCGCCTGATCTTAATCCACGCAAATCTACATTTTATTAGGTACAATACTTCTTAACCTCATCGTGCTGACCCAGTGATACCAGAGACCCAAGACTTTTCTTAGGTGCTCCCGGCTACTCGCGCAGGAGCAGAGCAACTCTACTCTCTCTCCGAGTAGGTAGGCAGGAGTAGGGGACACCCTCTCCCCGACCTTTTACTTCAGCCCTGCCCATTTTGCACAACTTAAATACATTCTTCAACTTTTCTTCGATGTAGCTGCTGTTGGTCAGGTGGACTATGACTTTTGCTCGCACTTTCGAATCTGTTGAAAGACAATTCGATTCCCAGCGAATATTTTTTTTTTTTTTTTTTTTTTTTTTTTTTTTTTTTTTTTTTTTTTTTTTATTTTTTTTATTTTTTTCACTCCTCCTATCTTTTCGTTTCTTTGCGCTTTTTTTTTTTAAGAAAAAATTAATTAAAAATAAGCCTCAATGAAGCGACTTCGAAGTTTAAAAAGAGGAGAAAATAAAACTCGCGAAAATTGAACATTAGAAAAATCTGTGAACTATTCCTGCAATTTTTTCCTCTAGTGGTATCTCCAGTAGGCTTATTCCACTAATTAAATGTCGGAATCAATTTTAATAATAGTAAACAAAGCTGGGAAAAGTATTATTATAGTATGCCTTTAGAAGCTTTTTTTAATTGATGCATCTTAATTGACGAAGAAAGAATCACTGATTCACACATTTTATCCCATGCAGTTTCAGTGCATTCTTTTGAAATAAACAACCTTTTTTTAATGATCAAAAATATAAACATAACTTTAATTTGTAAATTTGAGTCTAAATTATCACAGAAAATTTTTTGATTAGATATTTCAAAATAAACTATTCAAAGTAACACAATAAAATATACATATAAATGATGAAACAGTTAATTACTTAATATAGCATAACTATGATGTATTTAAATTTTGAACGTTGCAACGTTAATCATTGATTTAAATACTTAGAACACACATAATTATAATCAGTCTAATTTGTACGTTAGTGCTACTATCATTAATTAAAACTTTGTTACTGATAAACTTTATTATCAACTAATTAAACCCATAACTGAGCAGTCTTCTTGCTATCACAAGTATTATTTTGACTCTGATTTGTAAATTACAGTTTTAATCGACGAAGAGAAAATCGATAATTAAAATAATAATATGCATGCGCAATATTATTAAATATATAAACCTAATTATTTCATACATGTAACTTATAGATAAAAAAAATTTGAATTATGGTTTTGCATAAATAATACAAATTCGAAACAATCGCTTTTTTTTTATAATTTGCCTCAAATTTCGATTTTGGAACTTACAGCTGCATCAGATTTATATATTTTAGAAATGAATAATTCAAGATGTTCATCGGAGATTTTGAAATTTGATGCATAAATGTTGTGAATTGGAAAACAACTACGAATAAAACAAATCGCGTTAAGCAAACCATCCACCTCCATTCATTCCGTTTCTTTGGTTTTGTATGCGTGACAATTGAAAAAACTTTTTCCGGCTCCACATTAGAGTGTGGCAATGATAATAAAGCTTCGATTTCTTCGAGCTTCGCCCAGGCGCGTAAGAGCCACTCCACTCATCCCTTTGAGTATAAGCTGGACACCATACTTCTCCGTTATTTTCCATCACCCCCTTCTCGCCCTTAATTCCCCTGTCTTCTAGGGGGGCATGGTGCATTGCACTGGTCCCCATGCGAGGAGGTTAGTTTTAGTCGGTAGGTACCCGGGTGAATCCGACACTCTCTCCGGTCCGAAGGACCGGAGGATTTTTCTGAAGATTTCCCCTCCTCACCCCTTCGAAAAAAAAAAAAAGCTTCGATTACGATTTTTAAATTTGGAAACTCTTAATTTCCGTTTTTTAAGCGGGAATCAATAATTTTGTTCCAAAAAACATCCAATTCTAAGCTACAAATTTTGGAGTCATTTTAATTAAAGCGGGAAGGCAACTGCAAAATTTTTTTTTTTTTATAAATCGAAATTAATATCTGGAAACGGCAAAAAAGTCTGAAGATCTTGAACTATACTAGGATTTTCTTTCCGAAATTCGGTATTTAAGGCTTTTTTTGGTTCAAGAAAATCAAGTATTTCAAGTAATTTATCGTTTTTAAAATAATTTTTTTGATTCTCATCAAAAGTGGTAACGTAAAAATTCAAGCAGTTCTTTCGGAAGTCCATAACGTGTTGCCCTGAAAGAGATTTTAAAATAAAATCGCAAGCATCAACCACAACAATATCGCTTAAGGACTTGAAATCTTTATTGTTAACACTATGGTTAAAATTTTTTTGTAATTTTCCTACTGCTGTATCATTGAGAAAGTTAGAGCCCATAAATACTAAAATTTTTAAAGACGAATGCCGAAGTTGGTGGATAACTTGTTTTTTTGTTTAAAACGATGCAATAAATTTATTAAAATGAATGAACTTAAAGTGCTAGAAATGTAAATAAGCAATAACTACGTCATTGCTTGATAAATTATAAATATATTGTGGCGAGTTTTTCTTTTTCTCAGCAGTAGGATTCTCAGTACATTTGAGAAAGAAAAATACTTTTAAAGCGTTTTAAAGCTTATAAGTTGTCTAAAACGCGATCAATACAGTTAAAAAGTGAAAGCCACGTTGTATTAGCTAACTTTAAAATTTTTTTGGTCGAATCGTCGTAAAAAATCTGAAAATTTTTTTAATTCTCGGATTTCTTGGAACTATTACAAAAATATTTCGCACTCGACTGCAGCAAAGTTTGGCACTCTGAAGGAATGTTCGCGCAACTTTTTTTGGCAACCAAAGCCGATGAGTGACAAATACAAGGAAGTAAAATAACGTGAGGAACTTTTCTTTTTAATAAGGTAAGAAAATAATTTTTCGTGCAAGTCATAATACTAGCATTATCGCATGCCAAACTTGTAATGTTGTCGAAAGGAATTCCATTTTTAGTAAAAAAACTTTCGAATGCTTCAAAAAGTTCTGTAGCACCACACTATTTTGCGTTCAATTCTAAGAAACTCAATAGGTGAGTTACAACTTTATCGTTTAAGGGATTTAAATATTCAACGACGATGCATGATATTATTTTAAAGATATATCCGTTGACTCATCCAGTAAAATTGGGAAGCGTTGAATTTTTAATATATCAAGAACTTTTTTAAACCCGCAAGCACTCAAAACATTTTTAATCGAAGTGACGCACTTTTCCCTTTTCATGCCCATTCGCTCAACAACTTTCGATTTTTTACAGAGCTCCTATATGGAAGGTATCAAGTAATTCACGAATTGGATAGGCAAGTTGTGTTCTGCTCCAAAAAGTCCAGTTTTTAATTCAAACTCTTTAACTTGAGTGCCAATATTCTCCACCGGCGGAAGAACAGGCAAAACATTTTTTTCTTTCGCGATTTCTACGTTACTTAAATGTATTGCAGACACACCGTGCTTGACCAAATCTTACCTGTTGTAGCACGTGATATTAACGCAGCAAATAGAACAACGAGCTGGTTTTTCAGCGTTCAATGCATCGTGCAATAGCCAATCTCGGAAAAATGGATCCAGCAACCAAGCCAAGACAAAAATACAAGTTCTCCTTGCTTTTTTTGAAGGGCTGATATCACTGCTTGGTTTTGATTTCTGTTCGGAAGCACTATTATGAAACGCTATGATAAAGGTTGCATGGCTACAATATTAAAAAAAAAAAAACTTAAATATAAACAAAACTATGATTTATATCAGGAGTCAATCCAACTTTCGTACGAACACGCGCAAGTCCTAATACTATGATTTAAGTAAGCAGTTACTTGCGTCCTAAGCATGCAACAAAGTATAAGTACACTTGCAACATAAAAATTACACTTAAAACTCCACTAATTTTGACAGTTGACACTGTCATCTGCGTATACACAAAAGTATAATATAGGTATAGTGAATACCATGGCTTGCTGTGGAATCAAAACAAACACCAGCAGCACGTGTCTTGCGCACGTGAGTTCGTAAACATTGCTTCCTTGCGGTCATCGTTTGAACACGCACTTACTTTTTGGACGCCAAAATAAATTATTTCTTATGCCAAACATATATTTTTTTTCGAATTGTGCGAGTTTTACTCAGGCTGTTTATTTTGATGGTCTTGACTTTAATCGGATAGTAAACTACTATAACTAGGCTAACTTATATTTCCACTATTTTGAAATAAGCATTGGCATTCATTTTTAAATAAAAATTTTAGTAAACACACTGCAACTGTGAGTATAATGGAATGTGTCAATCAATGATTCTTTCTTCGTCAATTAAAATGCATCAATTAAAAAAAATTTCTAAGAGCATACTATAATAATACTTTCCCCAGCTTTGTTTACTACTTAGAAAATTTATTCCGACATTTTATTAGTGGGATAGGCCCACTAGGGATACCACTAGAAGGAAACTTTGCAGGAATAGTTCATCGATTTTTCTAATGCTCAATTTCCGCGAGTTTTTTTTCTACTCTTTTAAAACATCGAAGTCGCTTCATTGTGGCTTATTTTTAATTAGTATACAAATTAATTATTCCTTAATTTTTTCTTTCGAAAAAAAACGCGCTGATATACGTACCGCTAGGTGGCGTGGAAACCGTAACAGTCATTCTAAAAAGTTATATATGTATTGCAAAAAAAAAAAAAAAAAAAAAACGGGGGCGGGCATAGTCCACTCGATCAACAGCAGCTACATCGAAGAAGAGTTGAAGAATGTATTTAAGTTGTCCAAAGTGGGCAGGGCTTGAGTGAAAGGTCGGGGAGAGAGTGTCCCCTACTTCTGCCTACCTGCTCGGAGAGAGAGTAGAGTTGTTTTGCGCCTGCGCGAGTAGCCGGGAGCACCCAAGAAAAGTCTTGGGTCTCTGGCATCACTGTACTGACCTATATTTTAAGCTTTTTTTCTACAGTAGATGATATGCTGGGCTTTTTAACCATGTAAACTTTTAACGCACTATCATTGGCTTGTATTCTAGTCGATTTTATTTCCTATGTTGCCCACACTAATGAATATTACCGAATCGTTATTTTTATCGCACTCAAATCAATGCTGTTTTGTGAACTTACGCGGCCAAATTAGGCTCGAGACGTCACGCGTGACGACAAAAGTAAGTTATGTATACTAAAGGATAAGATGAACGACAGGATCTTTAAGAGACTTAGGTACATTGATCAGCCCAAGTGTTAAAACTACGAGTACTCCTACATCATGGCTATAGCTTCATAAAAGGATTATACGTAAATTTGTTTTTCTTGTAAATCGAAAATCCGTTTAGGACATTTTTCTTTTAATATTCTAGAGATTATTTCTCAGTTCTTAGTCCAGCAAATATACGTAGGAGCTTTTTTAATTCTTCAAGTCAGCCATCGACCGTTGTTACATCGCAATTTCTATATTTAATATTCTTACTTTCTCTCTCTGTGCATCATTAGAGTGTATAACCTACTTGCTTAATGCCCCGCGGAAAATCCTTTTAGTGACACATAGACTCTTTTTTGTACAACCTAGCATGTGTAAATAAATAGATATCAGCAAATCATCTCTGGCATCCGGCAAAAACATCAGACCCATAGGAATATTGTTAAAGTAGTTTGAATAAGGTCTTATACACAGCATTGAAAGTATATTATTGAAAAATCGACATACACACGGGAAGACCTAGGTATTAGGATATTAATAAAATTACAAATCATAGGATATCAACATGTAATTTGCAGCATAAAGCGGTAATAAATATTACAAACAGAATCGTAATTTCTATAGACATACCATAGATGTACATAAAAAGGCTGCGCATTCAAACAGCTACTCTGACACCATCATCACCGTTGTAAGGTAGAGTGGCTTGCAGATTATGTCTCTCTTAATCACATTCCAACTTCCCCTCTTCAGACAGAGACTGAGTCTCCGAGCCCATTGTCTCCACCCTTTAATGATTGCTTCAGATTTACGGATTAAATGCGCAGTCGATTTTTGTAAGTCTGTGAAAAATACGAGAGACATTTTAAAAAACAATTTGATGTTAAATACAAAAGGTTGAAGTAGTTTTAAGTAAGTTGTTGGGAGTAGTTATTAGTACATGCTACTTTCTACACTTGTCGTCAGGTCACGGCTTGTGTTTTTTCGGAGGTTTGTATCCCACTATCTTGTTTACCGCTTCTTTAATCAAATTTTCTAGATTTTGACACTTTTTATCAACGTCTAGTTCCTGGGCTCACGCAAGGCTCCCATATTTTCTGGACTTCGCCGCATGCGCAGTAACCAAAAGCCGTCAAAAGCAGCGCATTGGCAGAACAGCCGAAATGACGCTATACGCCCAATTCTACAAGTCCCAAGTACGTAAACCCAATGACCCTGTGCTCTCGCTTGACTGAACATTTATATGTCAAATGGATAAACTAGATCCCAAGTGCATATTCCCAAGAAACCCAACTGGCTTGCTCGCCTGCACTATTATATTTAACTAAATAACTAATGACCCAGAGTGCTAATTCCTTGGCGTTTTAATTAACAACGCTATTATGAAGTGTGTACAGATATTTTACACAGCAGCTACCGTAAAGTAATCTTTAAAGGTCGGTTTTGTGCTACTAGAAAACGTACGGCCCTCTCTGTATTTTTTCCGTGCTTGAGACCGGCACATACCAAGTGGTCACATTACGCGCACATTTTATTTTATTACTTGTTTCATGAATCAAATGAAAAAGTTGCATCTTATTTGTTAGTATTATTGTTAAATTAAAATTATTCAGCAAGGAAAAAATGCATGCCACAAGAAAATTCACGTTTTGGATTTGTTTTGATAAAATTGAGGTACTACACGAGTTTTCAATAATAACTTTATTCTTTAGTGGAATTTTAAAATTGACTAGAGTTATGAGTACAATAATGATGATTATAATAATAATAACAAGAGAAACAGTAATAATATCTTTGAAAATTATAGAAAGTAAATTGAAAATGACTGCATTCTTACTTTTTAAAAGCACCGACAGCATTTTTTTCGAAATTAAACTAGATAGATACATCGCAGCCCGACGAAACCCGCTGAAAACTAAAAATATATTAACATTTGTACTTTTTAGAGGGTAATTAAAGCAGCGAATGAAGAAACAATTTATGTATCATTGCGTTTTTTGATGGCGTAGACATTTTTTGCGTTTCGTTTTTTAGTAGTACAAATTTGATCTTCAAAGATTACTTTACGGTAGTTGCTGTAGAAAATATCTGTACATACTTCATAATAGCGTTGTTTACTTGTGCTGTTTATTTCTTCATTTAATATTTATTTGTAACTAAATGTTATGTTTTTTTTTGCGACGACTTCGATGAGTTCGTAAAAAGTACCTCACGAATATTTGATGAACTTAAATGAGGAGACAAAAAGTGTGCCGCTACTTTTTTTATAAATACTGCTATGATTAAAGTAAACTCACATTATAATTGTATTTTCCAGTTTCAGGGTCTGACATATTATATATTATGACAATGTATTTTAATATTAAAATATTTAGAGAAAATGATATTAAATTGAATATTTACTGTGAACAAATAAATAAACACCATAATTTATAATTAATTATAGTAATAACGTGTAAATATTTAATAGTTGTAGAATATGTTACTGGAAGTAAGAAAAAAAAAATTAAAAGCAAATTTAGTAGACTCGAACCTACCACGAATCTACCACTGGGTCCAAAAAAGACGGGCACCCAACCACGCTATCACGGCTATTAAAGGGTTTTGGAAAAAAGTTACATATGCTCATCATCCATTCTTACTAGTTTATCATCATATTATTGTTACTATGTTTATCTCTTATGTTCTCCGTTTCTGAATTAAATTAGGAATAGCTTTAGGGTCGATATTGTTCTGAATTGTAAATATTATTCGAAACTTAAAAAAAAAAGTATATAAGTTCCTCCATAAGATCATCTGGCACCAATTATAATTATTACAAGTGTTATTATTGTTAGTGTTTCTATAACAATATTATTTATTGCATCGAAAACATGAAAAAAAAAATATTGCTACAAAATAAGAAAAGAAAAAAAAAAGTAAGTGTATTTTTTTGGGTTAGAACCTGCTATCATTGGGTCCAAAAGCAAATGTGCACCCGACCGCTCTAACACAGCTTTATAATGTGTGGGAAGAAAGTTACATATCATCATAACCCATTCTTATCAGTTTGTTACTATATTATATATTTATCACTTACGTTCTCCATTTCTAATTAAATTAGGGATAGTTTTAGGGTTGAAATTGTTGTGAATTGTAAATATTATTCGGAATTGAGATAAAAAAAAAACCTAAGTTATTCCATAAGATGATATATAGCACCAATTATAATTGTTACAAGTGTTATTAATGTTAGTATTTCTAGTGCAATATTATTTATAGCATCGAAAACATAAATAAACAAAGAATAATGCTAAAAAAAAAAAAAACAAGTTAATTTTGTGTGTTTGAACCTGCTATCACTGGGTCCAAAAGCAAATATGCACCCGACCGCTCTAATACGGCTTCAGAATGTACGGGAAAAAAGTTACATATCATCATCACCCATTCATATCAGTTTGTTACTATATTATATGTTTATCACTTACGTTCTCCATTTCTAATTAAATTAAGGATAGTGTTAGGGTATATTGATCTGAATTGTAAACCAAGCTGCTAGGATGTATATTTTTTAGTTACAATCGTATCTATACATATAACAAAATTTGAGAAAAGGATGTTTGCGAGAAATTTTATTTTGGTCTTAGAAATAATGATCATATAGATTTTTTGGTATTTCGGTTTAATAATAAATTATATGTTATTCTGAAATTCTCAAATCCATTCGTTTAAGTTCTAATGAGGTGTAATAATTCTATAACCTTGTCTAATAATGTATAACAGTGGCGTAACTAGGGGTGGGCTAGGTGGTGCAGTGCACCGGGGCTCCAAGCTTAAGGGGGGCGCTCCGAAGCCAAAATTCAAAAACAGATCAATGATAAGAATCCTGTACGTCGCTTATATACATTCGATTATGGGCAAATGTTTACAAACTCTAAGTAAAAGTCAGATGTACATACACAGGCGCTTCTTTGTTGGGAATTACAATATTACATGGCTTTCTCTCTGCCATTGGCTAAATATTGAA
>JAPYYV010000825.1:0-27962 GCA_030522625.1 Copidosoma aretas
AAAAATCGGAAATTGGTCAACAATCGAAGGCTGTAGCCGGTTTTGAACATTTTTTTCCGATTTGGCCCCAGTGTGCAACGCTGCCCGTATTATCCCACTATTGGCATACATTTCTAATTTTTCCTATAGTGGGACATATATACAAGAGGGCCTATGTTCTACTCAAGGGCTTTAGAGCTGACACAGAAAAAGACTTTTTACATAAAATTAAGCGACTTATTTCAGTAATTTTTTTTTTAATTGAAAGATTGACGTTTGAGCTTGAGTATGCAGCAAAAAATTCATCGAACACACATATTTACTTCTTCTCGTGAAAGAATTAAGAGGTAGGTTTACGTAAATGTCCCAGTACAGGGCATTCTACCTTACTTGCTGTCAACATGATGACGACGGACGAGAAAGAAGGATTATTAGCTTAGAATTCATATAAATTTTAGTGATATCCCCAATTACTACATTCGTCAGCTTTTAAAACGTTTGTATATATATATATTCAACTGCATTTTGTATCGCAAGACATTCCTCCTTTTTTTTTGTATCTCAGTCATGAAGATTGATACTAGTATAATGTCGAAAAATTGTATGTTTAATAATCAAGTTGACAGTCCCCTTTTTTAATTTACACTCGTGTAGAGCAAACAACATATCACATTCGTGGTCGCATTCTCTGAACAAGGATTCAGTATGCGATTTGATAACACGCTTTTATATACTTTATGAAAGGGGTATACGGAGGGATCTACACAGTCATAGTGAGCCAATGCTGTCGTGAACAGAGTTTGACCTGCGCCAGAAACAGTATTTTGAAAATCCATATTAGACATCAGTGCATGTGAGAATCCACTACGCAGACCCACATGTGTGCGACACAGGCCAAAACTTTCTAAAGAAGCGTGCCTAGAATACCCAAAGATCACTGATTGGCGACGCCATTTTTAGCAAAACAATATGCGTATTATCCAAGCAATATTCGATACGTTCGTGTTTTTGAACTAAATAAGTGTGTGTGTAACACCTATGATTAAAAACTAACCTTTACAAACTGTAGCAAGTAGGATTTTTTGTTTTTTTAACTAATAACAATAATAATTATCTTCATCATTTTCGCACACCTTGGGGTTAACGTCGTATACCGACGCGTTGGCGCAGCTGTTGAGTTCCAGTTTCGTCGATCACTGAAGTTAAGCAGCGTTTGGCGTGGTTTGTACTTAGATAGGTGACCGTTCGTGTTTCGCCGTTCGCCTTTTCTGTTGATTTCAAGGGTCAATTAACTGTCTCTTCATTGTTTCATCAACGTGAGTGGGAGTTGTATAGAAGTTCAGTTTTGGTGTCTACAGACATGTAAGACACCCGGTTTGAAATCTGACAATACCATGACTTTCTATGATGGATTTTTTCCAAGTAGTTTCCCCACACACAGGACTTGTTGTGGTGAATGCGGAATGATTTTAGAATTGGGATTAGAATTAAGTGTTAGTCACCCCTATCCCTTCCCATCTCTCTTCCAAGTTTTCAGAGCAAGAGCACCTGTATGTCAGAGCCGGACGTACAGCAATGAGATGACAAAAAGAATTAGATACTGCGATTGTTAATATCGCTGTCTCGGACTTCCCACTCGCGCGACCAGAGCTCCGAGCGCCCAGTAACTCGTTTATCGTAGCCGCAGCCAACGATGATTTTAACCTCTGATTTGCCCAGTTATTTTAAAATGTCTGAGATGTGCAATGAATATCACAGATACAAGGTCTCCATTTTTTTTACTCGCTCTCGTGACGAGCATATTTTTTTTCATACCTACCGAAACCAGTACATTTTATCCTCCATTTAAGAAGAGATTTATTTGCTTCTAAAAAATACATCGTCGCTTTGGAGGCACAAGATACTATCTCGCTTTTGAGCTGAGAAAGATACTGAACGGAGAGAACAAACGTGGCTCTTCTGCAAGAGAGCTCCCCTCGCGGTAAACGCACAAGACTCTCCGAGCGTCGTCAGCACCCTGTTCATGCGCCAACTGCAACAGCGCAATGCCCCTATAATGCAATTGCTCACCATCAAAATAGGGCACACGGACCGTTGCAAAACACGCACGGAGGCTATGCCTCAGCGCCGACGTGTCAGTGCGGGAATCGCAAGAGCTCACGTCACGCGAGAAATGCAAGGCTGCCGTGGGTTTTTGGCCACAGCCTCTTGAGATTCGATGCGACGAGTGGGGGAACTGCAGACTGTAGTGTACATATATATATACCCGTACTGTGTAGCTGCAGTATACTTATATACAGGTGCAGACTGTACCTACTGCAGACAGCTCTTATGTATACATCTATATATACCGGTGCAGACAGCTGTTAGGTTTATTTACATAAAGTTGCTGATGAAGTTCCTAACTCTCGCCGTGAATAATACTTACTGACATGTGATTACGTATTTTTATAATTTCGATGTATATTACAAGTGATGTGTACTTTTCTAGTGTTTATCCACTACATTTACCTTTGTTACACTTTTTCAGCTACTGCAGTTCTAAGTGTACTTTCGACTTCCAGTTCTGGCAATCAAGTAAGAATGTAACTATATTGACTATCAAACTTATAATGTCTGTATTTAGAGCAAAAAAAAATATCAGTATAATGTATGTGTGTATGACTTCAACTTGTTTTGAACAGAGCCTTGATTCATACACACATATCATTTATTTAGTAGAAATAAGTTGTAACCGTCTATTTACAAGAAAGAAATTAAATCCGTGTACCAGGGTAGAGTTTTTATCATTTGTAAAACACTTCGCCTTGTACATGAAATACGGAACAAAAACCTTTTTAGTCTCTTGATATTAATAAAATTGGCAACAAATTTAAAATATGTGTACGGATAAAATGCACAATTCAATCTCCACAAGATAACAATAATCCAAGTTTAGATGCTCGTGGTATACAAATTTTTCATGACACTATTAGTCCATGTCACAAAAAATTTTTCAACTGCGGATTTCAGCCAGAAAACAATAAGTAATTCCTATGCGGAATTTTCTTAGGAATACGAAAAAAATAGTTTTAATGCGATTGCAGGCCCAAAACATTTATTCACATAAAATTTATTAAAAATTTAGAATTAATATTCATTCCTGTCCCACAAATTTATTTAAAATTTTTTTAAAACATTCAACATTCCTATTCATTTGCTAAAAAAATTAATGTTCCGGGACTCCAATCACATCAAAACTATTTTTCTGGCATTGATGAGAAAATGATGCATGAGAATAAATGTTTTTTCTGACAAAAAATATGCAGTAAAATGATTTTTTTTTCAAGCTCCATTGATTATACCACTCTATCGTGTAGTACATTGACTATATCACTCTTGTTGAACATTAATTGCCTTAAGTGCTGTATCAAGCGGTGAGCCCTTTAAATAACAATCGTGATCCTACTCTTTTTTTCTTAAGAGTATGTTATTTGAACGGATCAACTTTCTTTATTTAACTTTAATAATTCAGAAGCGAGTAACGAAAAATTATACCTGTAATCTCAGTATATCCAATATGAGAACACTGATTGTTCACCGTTCTATTTCTTCAAAGATGGGTAGCAGGTTTTTGATAGCATTCAAAAGTGAAGTAAATGAACTTTATTATAAAATTTTTAACAATTTTTTTACGAGGTTTCATGATACATTAGCTACATTTTTTCATTAAAGTACATCTTTTTTAATGCAGCAATATAAATAATTGTATGCTTTATATTCACAAGGACAACAGAATTTACATTCGTCTGTAAATGATAGAGGTACAAACTATGTGCATCAAGTTCTTTCTAAGAGTAAAGGTGGCCCTAACCTATTGAAACAGTACGATTTTGAGTGTAGTTTAGAATATCGCCAAAAATTAAGAGATCACAACGTCCAGAAGTATTTTAAGCCGTCCAAGGTTGCTTATTTGGTGATCCATCATGAAATTGAAAGAACTAATAGCTACACGTTAGTAACATTATGAGTTAGTGTAAAAGGACTACATCGTCGGTACAAAGAAAAAAGGGGGGGGGGGGGGGATTGATAGCGATAGCCTCCTTCGTTCTATACACCGACGACATTTACTAGTCATGCATACTTTCCGCAATTACGACAGTTGTCGTTTTCTATTTAATTTAGCATTGCACCAGACAGATTGGAATGGTTAGCTAAAGGAAGCCATCCATTATTCACAAGGTTCTTGCAAGAATTATTTTACTGTCGAGCTACAAATAATAAAAATGCAGGAGGGGCTTTTTAAAATACTGTGAGTAACATAGGGAAAAGGTATGATATATAACATAAAGGTAGCAAAAGAGCAGTGAAAAGAAAATCACCTGCAGATTGTATATATCGTTATGTGCTGTATGTGAAAGTTTTCTACGTGTTTTTCGTGTATATACGTGCGTGCGTGCGTGTGTGTTTGTGTGTGTGTGTGCTCGCGAGCGTGCTTGCGTGTCAGTAAGTGTACATCTTCATGCGTATGTTATTTGTTTATTTTTGCGTTCATAAATAACAATTTTATGACTTTTTCAGCTATTTCTGCATTAGATTCTTTGAAAGACATTGTCCCCGTTATTGACGAAACTTTTTTACAAAAGTGGATATCAGCTGTATTTGATATGGAAAAATACAATTTTTTCAAAACAATGCAATTGATATCATTAACGATCAGTTTCCTGTTTTGAAGCATGCTTCCGGTTATAAGATGGTAAAAATTTTTGTGAACATTTAACGACAGTAAAAATTCTAACTCTAATAAAAATTAATCAAATATATTTACAACTCATGTCAGATTTAAAAGTGAAATATTTCCATGTCGATGATAGTATTTTCACGAAATCGTGATTAACTCTTGCTGAAAACTCTTGCATAATTTTAATATTCCTTATATCGGGTATATTTTAATACCAACGTGGTCAAAATTTTGAAAAACATAACAGCACATTAAGGAGGCTCTCCAGCAATGTATTCGCTCCGTGCAGCAATTTAAAACAACACTACCAACGGGAAATAATGATCATACTTACTCACAAAACGTATGTATTTCTAACGAAAAAATCTTTTTTTCATAATGAAGCAGTGAAAATTAATGTTTTCTCGAAACTTATACACAACACTAAAAAACTCAACTTAGTTGTAAGAGATTCGTTAATGTCTCAAAAAAATGTATAAGAGGTTATGGCCTATAAGAGGCTATGTTATTCTTGTGAGTTAGTACCACCATTTTTTTCAATGCAGGCATCACTGTTTAGATTGCTGCACGGAGCGAATAGCACTAGACTTTAAATATAATAGAGCAGTCATTTGAAACTCAATAATAAAGGAAAATGTTTTATCGAAAAGAGGATACTTTATACGTGAAAAAAAATCGTTTCATAAAAATTCCTATATTGCATGTGCGTATAATTTCTGTTCGCAAAAACTTTTTCGTAAAAAATAACTTTCATATCAGTTTATTATCCGATTTCAAATTTTCAAATTTTGTTTTATTCCTTAAGCGATGTCATATAGGGTTAGTCGAAGAAGATTTAAAAAATATTTAATGTGCAACAAGTTAGATGGTATCATACGAAAACATCTAAAAGCTTCCTTTACACATAAGTCTCGCTATAAACAATTACATCTTACTTCCTTTATATTTAATATTTTTGAAAAATTTCCATGGTAACCCGTATGAAATCGTTTGAGGAATAAAAAAAACAATTCAAAAATTTTGAAATAGGATAAAAAACTGATGAAAAAGGGATTTTTTACGATAATGTTTCTGAAAACTTAAATAATACGCACATGCGATATAAAGAACTGTATGCAATAATTCTATCTCATTCATGTAGTACTTTTTTTTTGAGGTGAAAATTTCCTTTGGCGTTGAGTTTTAAATGACAGCTACATAATCATTTAAAGTTTAGTACTATATGTTGCTAGAGAGACACTTTAAGGTCAGTCCGGAGAAAAGTTTTCGTCGTACGTAGCGCACGAAACTCACAGTATCGACCTCCCATGGTAATCAAACAGATTCTTTAAGCAAGTGTAGAGCTAAACATTTCTGTTCTGATACTTTTAACAGTAGATTTTTTTATTAACTTACATTACACAAACTTTTCACAATAAATTGTTATTGTTGCTTACATATTTTTGTGGTGCTTAAAATGTCTGTTAAAATAACTTTGATGCAAAAAACATTTGAAACATTTAATACATAAGTATCTTTTATCGTTAGTTTATATACGTTTGTGGGTATATAGATACTCTTGTTGTTTGAAAATGTTATCGAATACATTACATCGATATTGCAATTCATTATTGTGGATAATTTTATGTGCCTATACTATTACTTTTACGTAAAATTTTTTTATTAAATTCATCACAAACATATACTCCGTCGTTATTGTGTATTTTAAGATGTATTTTCAATTGAGAAGAAAAACGAATTCTTCTTACAAACTGAACACTCATAAATCTGAAGTATTCACGAAAGTTATGATTGATCATTCTGATAGAAACTATCCATTTAGAAATACTTCAAAAGATTTAAAATTAATTTTTATTTTTGATGGAAATTATGATTCTGGCCCATTTAACATTTATATTACATTAATAACAATATTTCTAACGAATAGAATCGAATTATCGTTTTAAATCCAAACAAAACACTCAAAAAAAAGAAAAACATTTGAACTATTGAAAATGTAACGAAAGTAGTGAACTTTCAAAAAAAGTTACAATAATAAGAGAAGGTAAAGCATTATTCCGATGTTTCTCTTTTTTTTTTAAATGATTCTGAAAATTTTTATTTCAAATTCCGACATACAATTGTAACAAACAAGTCTTGATCAATATGACCATTTTAATGATTTCATTGTTGATCATCCGTACTGTAATGGCATTAAAAACCAAAAAATATCTTGATGAGTATATGAGTCAATTTGGTGTTGAAGGTAGTCAGATCGAAGTACAAAGTTTTGTTCAAATTCATGATATTTGTATAAAAATTATATTTAAATATTCTATATCTTCTCATTTTTCGTCATCAAACTATTTAAATACATTTGATCAAACATTGTTTTTCAAAGAAAATTCAGAGGACGGATTGTTCTATATTTTTGGTTTCAACAATGATAATATAACAAAATATGTTAAAAAATTGTACAGTCGTAATGCAACCATTGGAAAAAGAAAAAGTATTCAATGTGATGCAGAAAAAAATTAAAAAAAAAAAAACAAATTACTAACTATTTTCGACAATTGATTCAGCTAATCATTATCGGTAATTTAATTCTCAGATTTTGGACAAACTACTTTTGAGGCCCACATTGTTAAGCTGCATTTTGGAAAGAAGAACATAAACAATTAAATTGTTGTAATGATGGAAAAATTATTTTATCACCATCAAGTTACTACGACAAACAATTAAAAAATCTTCTCAACGACAATAGTTTCAGAGAGTCGATTCGACATCACAATAATTTGTTTTGTTTTGCTACCTTTCACGCAAACTTTATTCATAAAAAACAGTAGGCAATTTATGATGTAAAAGTTCAAGGTACAAGTTTGTTATATGTCACCTAATGCTTTGTTTCCAACTGATGAACATGAACCATCATGCAGTCAAATTTATATTTACTACCATTTAATTGCTGTTGAAAAAATAAAGGTAAACAAAAATTTGTTTAATAAATATGGATAACTTTTAACTCTTATTATGAATAGAAATCCATTTGCCAAGAAGTACAAAGATTTACACCAAGTTGCGAACATTAAAAATTTACCAAATTATAAAATGTATTTTGTTCGAAAAAATTATAACCAGAAACATCGATACTATAAACTGATGGTACCAAATGTGGTGCCATTTTTTTCCGATTCTGGTCCAATTAACAAAAATTTGAATAATGTGTATATCCAAAAAATTTACCCGAAAACCTACCATCACACACATATTTAAACAAACTTTCTCACTTTATAGACCCTATGATATTTTCCATATTGTTTCCTTCAGCAATTGGAAACTAACACATCAATTTTTTTTACATGCATATGCAATAGCGGAAAGTAACAGAATGAACTTCTTTAGAAATAATCAAAAATCTTCAATGATAAAATGTTATCAAGGCTTTATGAGATCATATAATGAATAGTGCTTGTAATATTTTGAAAAATTTTGAAAGTGTCGGTAATCTTCATATTTTACCATTAACATACATACACGGAAAAATTAAGGAGTGTGGTAGCGCCAATAGTGGCAGGGCGGCTCTCCCGTGGATTTGGTGTACCTGCTATCCCATTTTGGGAGACTGAGCCTCCCAAAAACATGAGAGAGCGGCACTCTAATGAGTACGAGAGAGTTTCTCTACCAAGTCTTCAGCTAGCACTGCAAACGTACTTCTACTAAAATTATACTGTATATAAGCTGAAGCTGCAAGAAAATATACTTCAATATATTATTTCCGGATTTTGTGTAAATAAATAAGGCCATGATTCATAAATTTTAGTCATACGATTCTCACAATAAAATGACTTATTTGTGTTTGAAAAAAACATAAAAAAATTATTCTATCTTAAAATATAACCAAAATAGAATAAGACCAATAATTTTCACAGGTTAATAACGGAGTAGCAGAAATTTTCGTGTATTACCTCGTACAAAAAACTACGCTATCTTTCCTATACAGTTTTTGGGATAGTATCTCTCCCAATCATTGGTACCGTCACTCTTTCAGCAACTTAGGACAGCTGCCTTGGAAAAACTACTCTCTTAACTTGGTAAACTAAGTCTCATAACAAACAAGAGCTGGTCTCCTCAAGCTTAGTACAGCAAGAGCGTTACTTGGGGAGCCACTCTCCTAATTTTTTTTTCGTGCAGAGGGGCCAAGATATAGACAACAACATTACCAAGATGCTATTTCGATAATGAGAAAACATGAATGCTAGATTTATTTGTAACAGTTACGTGTAATCCAAAATAGAAGTAATTAAAACAAGTTTTGAAAAAATTTCCAAAAAATACAACACCAAATGATATCCCAAACATAACAGTCGGATTATTTCAAACAAAATCACAATCAGTGCTAGATAATATTATTGAAAAAGATATTTTAGATAAGGTTGTTGCATACATCTATACAGATAAATTTCATAAACGAGGATTAGCTCATTTACATATTCTTATAACATTACATGCGAACAATAAATGTATATCTCCGGAACAAATAGACGAACATAATTCTGCTGAAATTCCGACTGATGACAAGAAGCTTCAAAAATTGGTTATAACATACATGCTTCATGGACTACATAGCAATAATACTCCTTGTTATAATAAGAATAATACCATATGTAAAAAGAAATTCTCAAAACGTTTTACATTAATCACAAAATTTCAAGAAAATGGCTATTCTGAATACAAAAGAAGAAATAATATTTATACGTCTTATGAAAATCGTATTTATAAATTAAAAAATAGTTGTGAAAAAATTTCAGTTAATAATTCAATGGTAGTCCCTTACAATAAATACTTGTTGATGAAATATCACTGCCATATACCTGTTCAATGTTGGTCATCAATACAAAGCATACAAAATATTTTCGATTAATTAAATAAAGAAGGGGACAGAGCTTTTTGTATAATACAGAAAGAAAATTAAACTGGAAGTGAAAGTGGTACTGATAAAAAAATACTTGATAAAATGTCACAATTTTTTGATGGTCGTTATTTAAGCCCGATGGAAGCAGCATGGAGGTTTCAAGAATTTCCTCTCTTCGTAGAAGTCATCCAGTATTTCATTTACCTATTCACATCGAAATAGAACGAAAAATAATTTAATTTTCGAAGACGGCTAAGTTCAACAATTACTTGAAAATTGGAAAACTTCTTTAACAGCATGGTTTGCATTAAACAAAATTGATAAAAGTGCAAAGTCAATTGAATATGCCAATATTCCTGAATAATATATATTCGATAATACGACAAAACAATGGAGCAAACGAAAACGTTCAAGAAAAAATATTATAATCAATAGATTAAATGTAGTTCTTCCAAGAGATAAGGAAATATTTTTTTAAAATTGATATTGAATAAAGTAGCAGCAAAACCATCTTTTACAGATTTGAAAACAGTTAGAAATATCACCTACGATTCTTTCATAGAAACTGCTATTTTTATGGGATTAGTAAAGTAACACTCTCAAATCGACATTATTTATGAAGAAGCATGTAATGATATGCCACCTTTTCGAATTTGGAAATATTTTTCATGGTTTTTATGTCTGAAAATTTTTTGAGCAATATTATTTCGAACAAATACAAAAATTTGTGTGTACAAGATTGCGAAGATGAAGAAAATGAAGCTTTTTTACATGTAGAGGAAATTTTCAAGCCTGAAAATATGTCTTGTAAAGATTTTAGTTCACCAGAAATAACAGAATCAATTAAAAAAAAAAAAAATTTGATAGTGACAAAAATAGAAGTGTACTTTGTAAAACTAAATTTTATGAAATATTTTTACATCCAAGACTTGATTAAAATCTAATTCATCAAGAAATAATGAAACTAAGAAAAAAAGTTTTTATTGATGGTCCTTGTGGGTCCGGAAAAACTTTTTTTATAAAACAATTATTTACTACTCTCTTAAAATTGGGAAAGAAAATTATCAATGGCTTGGGCAAGTATTGTTTCTATTCTACTTCCAAGGGGAATAACAACTCATAGAACTTTTGGACTTCTTTTAGACTTAAACACTATCGAAAGTGCGTTACTTCAGTTTGAATCGGATAAACAAAAATAACGTATAGTAGAAGTAGTTATTTGAAACAAAGCTTCTATTATACCCAAAAGAGCATTAGAAATCGTCAATAAAACTTCAACAGATTTGTTTGAGAAGCAGGAATAAGCTTACTGGACTTACTTGCTAAAATACGAGAGTCAACAGGTTTACTAACAAAAGATTCAAGAGTGATTATATGAGAGGTGATGAAATCTACTAACTGAATCAAGGTCGGAGGGGGGAGGGGTCCGAGATACTACCTAACAACTTTTCCCAATCAGTATTGGTTTGGAAATCGAATTTACTTCCAATTAGGGCTATAAAATATCCGCATCTCCGATCTAACGGTTTAATGAAAGACGCGAATCCAAGGGACTTATCATCTCCTTAGATATACGCTTTACTTCAGGACAAGATTTACTCTTTATAGGAGTACAATTAATAATAGCCGAGGTGTAAGAATTAATTAAACGACGTCTATTGTCATAATAGCGTAAAATTGCCTCCCAAGCTGTAGTATAATTATTATCGGATAAGAGAATGTTTTTAATTAAATCGAATGCCTCTCTTTTTGGATGTGTATGGAAATGTTGATATTTTATGATGTGAGAAATTTTAATTTTTCCATGCACTAGAGCCCTGTAAACGTCGCGAAAATTCTCCCAATCTTCAAACATTCTCAAAAAGGAGGAAAGATCTATAGGTGGAAGACACGATCTTTAAGAATTAGCAGGAGGAGGGTTTGGACTCGTATCACCACAATTTGAGAAAGATAGAATAAAATCATTGGAATCGCCCAGGACGCCACGATAAAGATCCTTAAGGATGTCAAACTTTTTTTTTTTAAATAATCATGATCGGCAGGTAGAGGATCCAAATCCTTTATTTTTGTATAAATAGTTTTACACTGATCAAATAATCTGATAGATGTCACAGCCTTGGATTGGCTTGAACCCTGGTCATCTTAGCTTGACGTAACTTTTTGAAATTGCTGAAGGCATTTGGTATCTTGCTTGCCAAATCAAACTGCTCAGCATACAGAGCTTCCATTTTTATACCTTATAATTGAAGTTGACCAAGAGTCTTCTTAATAATATTCCGAGATTAAGTCAAGCTGTATAAAGAGTGAATGCACAAATTTTGATAACTTAGCAAGATTAACCAGGTTTAACATGATAGCACAAATAGAAAAATTCAATCCAATCAAAAAACATTACTCGATTATTCCTAAGAGTTAAAAAATAATCAAATGTCATTTTCTTTTTGTTATAAGGTACTATCTTAACCAAAGTAAAAGAGAAAAGCGTGCATGCTAATTAACTTACATACACTTGATTAATGACGACCAACGTCAAAGGCCTGCAGAGAGAGGCAGCAGCAGCACGATACACTCGATAGGAGTTGCAGCACTGGTAGCAGCAACGGCACCGACGATAAAGGCCTGCAGAGGCAGGCAGCAGCAGCAGCATGGTGCACTAGGTAGGAGCTGCAGCACTAGTAGCAGCAACAGCGCCGACGACAACGCAGAGGCAGGCAGCAGCAATGACGCAGATACCAGTACCGATCGGCCAGCCAAGCAAAATACACCAAAACCGTGATGCATAATGTGGGCAGGCAGTGCTTACCTAACGGGAGCAGTCGGTTAAAACAGCGTAAACCAATGCATCTAGCTCTACAAAGGCGATACGCACTCACGCACAAAAACTTCTTCCTAAAAGTCAGGACTATCCAGCTCGAAGGACAATATTCGAAATTGGAGTCCTTCTTTTTTATGAGTAGACTGTCTTACTTTTGATGTCGGACAGTCCTTTGTAATGAGTTAAAAAGAAAGAAAAAATAAACCACTACATTATATTTTCTTAACTTAAATGTAATAAAAGAAAGTGCTTACAAGTTGTGCAGCTTTATGACTCAAACGAGCGTACAGTGCCGACTGAAGGCCGCAGCAGTGAGGTGCGAGAGCTTTACGACCCGGCGACGTGAGAACAAGAAACGTAGCAATTGGCTACTGAGCGAGCTAACTGGCACACGCGATTGGTTGACTAGTCAGAATCTTCTATCATGAGGTACGGCAAGGTACGCGTGAATAGATTCACTTGCTTAATATTGAACAAGCTATATCAAAACATCATACAATCCATAAAAAAAGTTTTTTGTTTGCAATTTGTGTAAAATTATCATATTATATAGAAAAAATTATTTGCGTCACAAAAAAAAATCCGAAAACATCGAGAAAAAAATTCAAATGTACAATATGTGATACTCCGTTCAAAAAGAGTCATAATTGACAAAAGCATAATAAATATCATGAAAAGCATGATAAATATTTGTGTAGTTTTTATTACATTTAATACTTGAATTTTCTAATAACTTATCTCAATAGCAGCTAATTTATTTAGCATGTAAGTATACAAAAGAAAATATTTAAATGGTACAGTTAATAAGGAGTGAGTCAAAATGGGGGATAGGAAACACAAATAGTTATTATATTGAACTTTACGGAAGAATAAAAAAAAACTCTACTATTAGGAGAGCTGGGAAAGTCACGGAAAAGGTGGGAGGAAGGTAGGAGGGAATGACTGATGTTGAATCGCGGAGAAGGTAGGAGGGAGACTGATGAGTAGTCGGCAGGAATCTGAAGAGGAGCGGTGAAGAGCAGCGGGAGTAACCCGAATTTTGATAGTCACGTTTAACAAAGGAAACAAAAGAAAAACTGAGTTGATTGGAGGGGGGATGGGGAAGAGCTGGGGACGAGCGGAGAGGAGCGGAGAAAACTAGTACTCGGTGAAAACCATACAATAACTTTTTTTATTATCGTCAAATTATCAACAACAATGTAAAAATTTTACATTACAGTAATAGAATGATTAGTATCGTATTGTTTGGCTTATTTTAAGCGTGAAATGTTTCATAAAATTTTCCGAAAGATGATTTATTCTTGCGTAAGAAATTCAAGAACTTTCCGAAAATCACTATTTTAACTTCACGTACCTCGCGATGCTGTGATTTCTTAATCTTTGATGGACCGTAACTCTGCAACGAACGCACTAATACAAAAAAGTCAAAATATCGTTAGAAGGATTCAATTAACGCTTCAATTTAGGCTTAAATAGAGCTTTATATCTAGATACCCATTGGAGTTTTGGTCATTTCAATTAGATCTATAAATTATAAAACCTGTAAACTTTTTAAAGATGTCGAAAGTCACATATTTTTTGTCCAACACAATTTCTCAATGAACCCTTTGCATATTATTTTTCTAAGAAAGTAAAGAGTTGTTTACGCCAAAAAAAAGCTACTTTGCATATAAATTATAAGAGTGCCTCTCAAATTAAACGATTTTTACCATGAGTTACGCACTTTAAAAGTGATGTATATATATATACTAGTAGGGCATCGTCCCCCTGCGCGCTGGGTGCCCAACCCCTATATTTAAATATTTGTATTCTTATGTCTAAATAATAAAAAAGGATGTTAATTTTCTATACACATAGGATTAATATTAACGAATTTTTACCATTTCAATTTTCGATAGAAAAAGATAAAAATTCCAATGCATGCTAATAATTATTATTTTCCTCATTTTTATGCACTGCTAATATTAGGAAAAAATCTACGTTACTTATATTTAAAGATACGTTTTGTTTATTAATAACAAATTATTATTATAAATATAAATACTTCACATTTTTGTTATTTATTAATTATAACCTTATTCTTTGCCTTGTTTTAAGCATAAAATGTTATTGTACACTTTTCCGTAAGATGCTTTATTTTTACGTAAACAATTGAAGAACTTACTGAAAAATACTATTAAAACTTCACGTAACTCGTAGTCGTGTGATTTCTCAATCTTTGATGGACTGTAACTTTGAAACAAACGCACAAGTCGAAAAAAAAAAGTTATCTCTAATGGGTTATGATTCTAGCTTTAATTATACTCAAATAAAGCTTTCAATTTTGCTTCCTTCAGAGCTTTGGCGATTTGAATTATTGCTAAAAATTATAAGATCTGTAAATATAAGGATTCTGAAAAACGCATAATTTTTGTTCAACACAAATTCTCTATGAAGAAGTTTGTTATCATTTTTTTAAGAGAGCAAGGAGTTGTTGACGCCAAAAAAAGTAACTCTGCATATAAATTATGATTGTGCCTCTTAAATGAAAAGATTTTTAGTATGAATTACGTGCTATAGAGCGATTTTAAAAGTAATATATATACAAAATGTTGGGTAGCACGCTTCTTAATAAATAAATATCTCATTTTTTAACGTTTAAAAAACATTTATTGCTATAAAAAATTGATAAAAATTTGACAGCTTTTTTTATACAGACGACATCGTTAATAAGTAAATTCTTAAAGAATCGGTAACACTCAGAAATATGGTTATAACTTCTTTTGGGTAACAGGCACAGTTACAGGTGTACTATTTACTAAATCTAATATTTAAAGTAACAAATTCCTGTAATTATCATAAAATTAAAGATAAGGCTTTTTTTGATTGAAGCAGAAAGAAACAGAACAGCGCCAAATAATACTTGGAAAGTCACTGAATTAGTACAGTTTGATCCTATTACTTATGAGCCTTAGATAACTTTTGCTCCAAAAAAAGTGTTTATTATCTATTTGTAACAGAATACCTGAAGTTTATATATTTATGAGCGTTCGTTTTATCCATAAACATTGTATAAATTGATCAGTAACACTCATTTTAAAAGTTCTGTGGGATTACTTATTTGCGTATAAACATAGATAACCAAAGCGATCTCATAAAAACTCGCTTGAAATTCGAAGAAATATAGTCAATGCATAAAATAAGTTCACTGATACATCAAATAATTGTTACTAATTAAATACTGATGATCATTTTAATTAGTATTCAAGGTTAACATTGATACATATGTATTTATGTATAATATGCAGGCAATCATTATCATTACAGAAATGGTCAAGAGCCTTTTTTTATATTTTTGAACATTCTATAATCGATTATGGGTACACGTTCATAATGAGATATAATTGTGAAATTCTTACTTAATATTAATAAATATAAATTATTTATTAAATTATTTTTTTATTTCTAATATAGATTTTTATATACTTTAACATTTCCTCTTCTTCTTTTATAACTATTGAAAATGCATATCCCCTTAAATCAATACTAATTTTATTTTTAATAGAATAAAACACGTAATTGAGTAAACATACTTTAAAATGCAAGAATTAATTTTTTTATTGATATGATTTTATAGTTAATAACGCATAACATTATTGAACTTTCAATCTTCACTCTTTAGTGCCTTATTTACCTACATAAATATCTTATACATTTATATAAATCATCTCTTTCCTGCATATCTCTCCATCATCTTTAAATATTATTATTATTCAATTTACTGTTTTTTTTTCTCTTTACATAGCAATATGTATTCTTCTTGCTATACTTTTTTCTCTCCGATTTATTCTTTTTTTTTATATTTTACGGAGGATAGAGTTGTCAATTACCATATAGATTTTTTGTATTTTCTGATTGACAAAAGTCTTCCTTTCCTTTGTAAAATTATCTTAGATTTTCTCAAGTTTACTTTCCTTCGTTGCTCTTTTCATAAGTCCTAACGTTTTCCCATACTCTACTTTTAATATACTACTATCATTCCTTTGCCTATTTTGTATGATTTTTATTGATTAAGTACGTTAATTCTTCGATTAAGCATTATTAATTCCACTTGCTCTAGTCCATTTTTATTATTTGCAAAAAGTAAATTTCTTCCTCTTTTCTGATGCCTATTTCCAGACTAACCCTACGAAGCAAAATTAAAATGAGTTTTGGAAAGCTATTAAAAATTAACACAAAAAAAAAGAGGGATGGTAACAAGAAAAGAGGCATAAAAGAATAATTTTAAAAATTTGTCAAGAGACAACAATGATACATATTATACGCAAAACAAAAAAAAGGTATAGGAATAAACAGCAAAATCTAGAAGAATGTTTTAAAAATATATCCATCATTGAATACAAGACTATTTTGGAAAAATTAAAAACAGGAAAGACACAGGAGAAGACAGAATGCTGAGAAACTGTTGCCCTCCATATCCTCCCTCGCCCCGCATGGCCCGCCACGACCATCATTTTAGTTAAGTTATACCTTATTAACTTAACAATAAGAATGATTCACCCGTGGCTTACGCTCATAGATCCCCGATGATGGCCGAAGTTACCCGAAAGGGATCAATATCACAACAACCCTCTAACGTTATTGAACGCTGCCGAGAACAAACAAATGCAGCCGAAGCCAGTTTTCCCGTTGCTTATTACCATATAACTTCTCTTGAGTTCCCAATAAGGCTCTTTCAGGTCGTCTGCTAGGCGGGTGGAAGGAGAAGCTGAGTGTCAAAGTTGTACAGTAAAGCATATTCAATGAACATGATTTTCTATTTTAAAAGAAAATAAAGTGTACGTTTCACATAAAAGCGACATATTTTATAGAAATAAATTAATATCGTAACTTGGTAGGAAACATGTTTGCGAATATGACATTGTAAAAGTTGAGGTTAGAGCGTACCAGTTATTTGATCCATTCCAATCTTAACTTTTCCGGATAAACGTCGTTGCGGACGGGGCACTGAAATAATAATTCTATGGATAAGCCGAAGATAATGTAGGGGACTATGATGGGCTTGGTGGGATGTTGGGGGAATAGCAAAAATGAGGGGGGTATGTGGGGGGCAAACAAATAAAAAATACCAATAAAACCGACAGAATTTTCACTTATCTTGTGGGGGAGGGGGGCTGTAGGGGGGCACTGAAAAATGATTTAACATCAAACCCTGACGAGAAGTTTGCATTCCTGTCCCGATTTGAGGCTGGGAAGTCATACATTCCCGACTAAGTCGAGAATCTGTCTTACTGCGTACTAATGTACTGCGCTGCTCTCTCCTAGTTACTTTCTTACATCTGTCGCTCAGCCGCTCATATATATAGCTATAGTCTATGGTACTATGAAGCTGACAGAAAAAAAACATTCATGCCATAACCTTGAAATGTAAAGAATGTGCGGTCCGTGGATATGCAGGGCTTCAGATGAAAGATTCATTTTTTTCAAGACGTGCCCATGAGTGAATTATTAAAAATAATTAAATACTTATAGTGTTTGTACGTGCACTCAATTCAAATCAACGAATACAGAAAAATAGCCACTGCTTAAGAACTTGATGGTGAACTTTGTTTTCGATAAGTGATCGACTGTAACAGAAGCGTGGCCGCCGCATACACTGCCTTACAGTGACGGGGAAATGGATTACGAACATAAATTTTTTGTAAAGCTGAATTTTTTACGTGAATGAACGACTGTCACAGGATTGTGGCTGCAGTATATAGTACAAAGACGCTATGTAGTTGTTTCCTAACTCATTCGCTCTTTCTCCGTATGAGGACCCTAGATATCAATACATGGCGTTCACAACGAACGACGGAATGATTGCTTCTTGATTTTATATTAAATTTATACAACAAATTACTTTTTTAGGGTTGCGAAATTCCCGCCAGGTATGAAGAAAAATCGTATACGCCACGCAGACGGGAATTTGCTACTTCCCTACCTAGTGGCGTAATATACTATTGCGGTTGAGCGAAGGATAATGTGGCTATGAGGGGCAGGGGGTTCGTGGAGGGACTACAGGGGGCAAAATGAAAAATGTATGGCGGCGAGGGGGGGGGGGGAAAGTAACCACAAAAATAGCACGAAATAAGCATATTTTTCCCTTATTCTGTAGGGGCGGTGGACGGAGCACTTCAACAATTTAAGAATAATAAACCCGTTGCCAAGTTTTGCAATCATTATTCGGAATTTAAAATTAGAGCAGAATGAATTTTTTCGTAATAGCTAACGGTAAAGGATCCTGAGATTGGATTGCCGACAGTACGAAGAGACTTGCTTATCGAGCTAGTTTTCAACGAGGTGTCCTACAACAAATTGTATGTGCAAAATACCTTTTTAAATATACTACAAATACAATTAATAATATTTTTTTTTTTTTACGTTGATAAGACACTTCACAAAGAGATAGGCATGTCGTTGATAATAAGTTTTACTAAGTCTTTAACCGTAAAGGGAATCTTTAATTATCACTCAATTATATCAATAGTTGATAGAATTGGATACGCAAACATAAGGAAATTTTCTATCCGCCATATAAGTGAGATCGTAAAACTTATTAAAAAATATAAAATAAGTAATGATTGAAGTAAAAAAATGCAATTTCAGCTGTTGTAATGACTTATGTTTCACTAAATTGTCAAGTAAATTAACAATACGTGAGTTGAATTTGTTTATTCAAGTTTAAAAATTTCTTTTGGACACATGAATATATATCTACACGTAGTGTGTATGTATATACGTAGTACTCAATTTTATTAGGACAATATTAGAAAGATCATTCTCTGTTTAATTGTTTAACGCATCGGCGTTTTAAGTGCTGGAATTTTTTCGAACGGTTAATAGTAAATCTAAGAAACTTCAAGGAATCGAATAATAGGATGGACTTTTGAGAATAATTTTGGGTTAGTATAAAAATAGATTTTTTTTAAATCACGTTTTTATGTTAACTCTGCGACGTTTTAGGCTGATGAAACATTTTCATTAGATAGCTGAGAAAATTGTAAGTAAAAATATATTTTTGAAAATTTTCAACGCTTACAGGATTATGTTGTAAAAAAATATAATAAATAGCTTTCACGATCTCTTTCATGTAAAGTGGCTGGCTCTGACGTCAAGTTGAGTTTTGGGACATGATTGTTGTGGATTATACTTAAATTTTATGGAAAGATTTTATTACCAAACATCAAAATAAATTTTTCCCATTCAAGGTAAACTCGTATCAGATAATGTAATGACTTATAATCATAAAAAATATAGTATTGTGTATGAATTTAAATAAAGTGAAAAATTTCATTTGCAATATGCTAAGGTGAGTACTAAATTGATGGTGTACAGCTTGACACTCTCCATCAGATTTAAAACCTTGAGAATTTTTGATGATATTGTTGGCTACATATGTTTTGATTATGCGGCATATCAATTTTACTGGTTGAAATTATGCTAGCTAACTTTAAATACAAATTACTTTTTGTCAAGCTCTAGTCTACAGGTTTAAATACTACAGCGATTTTAAGCACTGCATAAAAGTGTTGATTGATGTTCTTGAGATACTTCATTCCATTATCAAATAGTATGCTAAGCCTATTATAATAAGCTGCCTTACAAATACTGGCGGTCCACGCTACTACAAAGAAAATAGCAAATTTCTATTGCAATCAAAAAGACTGATTTTACGGTTCACTTAATAATTTGTTTTAGGTCTTGCAAAACAAACAAGCTAAGTAATGCGAGATAAAAAAAATGTCAAACATGTAGAAAATACTAAAAGCATGTTTTAAAAAATTATATACCCCATCAAATACAACATTTATCAACATTAATTATAAAAATAGTTTTAAGGATGGTATAGAGGTTTATGATCACCTTTAAATAAAAAATTGATAAAAGTCAATAAATAATGTTATCTACGGTTCGATGGTAAATAAATGAAAAAAATTGTGGCCATCCTTTGCTGTGCAAACTTCATTATTAAGATGAAATTAATTCAGTATGCATGGAAAATACATAGAATTCCATCATATTATTTATCATTATCTAAAAGCCTCGTATTATCAACAATTAAAAATAATTTAAATTGATCAAAAATACTTTGATAATGTTATTCTGATATTATGAACATGGGTCGGTATCGACAAATAGCTACTGTCTATACAGTCTAAAACTAAATTAGAAAATTTTAGTACCAAACCATCTTAAAGTAAAGGCTATACCCAGTGAAAACAAATACTAAACTACAACGATTGTTGGAGCTGACACTATAAGAAGGCCGAGATCGCTGAGGGAAAGTAAAGATATGAACGCTGGGTTAAGAGCATGTAAATTTAATTTAACAGTCACTTTTCACTATTTAACAAAACTAATATATCGCACACTGATAGTTGCATTCACATTGTCTTGATCGATTACAGATAATTGATTTGATATTAAAAACCACCTGTTTAGCAATCAATAACTCACTTACGTATCACTATAAATTATATATTAAAGATTCTTAAAAGAACACAAAATTAACTGTTCCAGAAAGTTCATAACACTAGTTACTTCCATTAATTCTTGAATTTTATATACGATGTCAACCAAACGTGTTTCCAGCTGGGACGAGAGTGAGCATCTCACTTGAAAGTTTTCACTTTGGCCGTTCGGCCCGGGCGCAACACACATACACACACATAACCCTCTCTCCATCCTTTACTCACTCATCTACATCGCGCAAATATTCAAGAGCCCCACATAACTCTTACACTTATATAGTATACCAGCATACCATACATAGCATCCTACACTCATACATAGCATACCAGCATAATACAAGAACCAACGGCCCAAACAATGATTGAACGTTTAAAATCATTATATAGTAGTAAAAATTACGAAACATTTTTTTAATAACAAGCTTCATACACACGTTACTTATATACAATAATAAAAAACAATTTTCCTAAAAATATTTGAAAATTTGTCGATCAAAAAGTAAGTTAGCTGATGAAGCATAAAGTATAAGTAAAAAGTAGCATTTATTAAGCCATGTGGTGAGACCACGTGTGGCTCCTGAAAAAGATTACATTGGATGTAAAAAATAATCCTTACAGTTAGGTTTTATTGAATGCAATAGCCCATGGTTTAATCTTCGAGTTTCTGTGGAGAGAACAGTATTGCGCATAAAGTGCAAAAAAGTGCATGTTCAGCTTGAACATTAAAAATTTACCAGTTAGAGATTCATAACCATATAAAACTTGTAATAATTCATGTTTTCAGCTGTAAATTTTCAGGGTCAATATTCAACTTCTTTTTTAATTATGAAATGGCCTTCAAAAAGTTATTGTAGTTAAGTAAAACTACAATGTGAACGAATTTACTTTTTATTTTATTTCTTATAAAGCTTAAAAAAAAATTAAAGAGCTTTTAGAAAAACTGCTGCAGCTTCAAGAAAAAGAAATGATGGAACTAAAATAAAAAAAACTTGTAGAGGGATCATAAAGGTACAAGAGTTACATGCACAGTCAAGTTACTGTATCCATTATTTTATGATCACCTTTGGTCAAAACCAAATCAAATTTTCTTTGATAAAATTAAAAAACATTTTTCAAAGAATTACACACTTGATAAGAGAATGAAAATAAAGTGACTTAAACTGCAAATGATGGTTGTAACATACTTAAAAATCAAATACTGACTAGTTGACGAAGTCTATAAACACAAAAATCGACTACTGGATACACAGGTGCAGTGCAGGTACTCGTACTGTATCACTTTAGTTCAAATACATCAAATAAATTGATCTTGTGAATCATTAGGTTTTGTCAAGTTCCAAACCTGTAGAATCTTTGATAACGTTTAAGTATAGATGTGTTATGATGATTTTATCATCACGTGGATTTACAATGACGCCCTAACAGCTTGTTTTTGTGGGATTGATCATAATTTAAGAAAGCAACATGAAAAGTCAGATTGTGACTCATTTGTATAGCATCAGGTTTTTTGACTTTGTCCTTTAATTTTGATCAATCTTGCCAAACATAGGCCTTATTTATTCTTCATAATGTTAAGAATGTGCTTCAACTCTCATTTTTTCGATGACAGCCAGTTATTTATTAGAGTCAAAATTCTTGAAGCGGGCCACCAAAAAATGAAATTGTCTTATTTAATTCAGTCTTCTCATGATTTTGATTTTTAACACAAAATAAGTAAGAGTTTTTAATTTTTTAACATCTGACTTTTCAACAAAGTTATAAACAAATGAATTTTTTAACGATTTTTTGATAAAATAGCAATTTATTAGTAGCCCACTAATAAAAATTAAAAAACATTCGGTATACGTAGTCACAAACAGCAACAAAATAAGATGCAATGAAAATTAAAAAAACTTAATAAAAATTATTCACAAAAAATTAATTTTTAATAAATAAATAAACATTTACCGAGCTTGTCAAACAGGTAGAACAAAACTTTTTTCCTTGTATTTAGAATTTCATAAACTATTTTTACCAAAAATAAAATTTTAGCACTTTCTATAAAAAAATAAGTTATTGAATTTTAACTAAAGTCGCTTTTTGGAGTTTTAGAGTACAGCTCTCTTTCACGCATCAAGATCCTAACGCTCGTTTTCTCCAGCTAAAAAATAATAATTGCGTAAGTACATTAAGTATATATTGATCCTGAAATTCAATTAACTATTAATTTACACTTTTCAGTGAACGATATTATTCATTAAGCAATAATTTATTTATACATATAATATTCTCCCTAATTGCATCAAATATTTTTACATATTAAATTTTTGGACAACTTTTTCTTTACAGGCTGAAAAAAATTTACATTCTAAAATATTAAGGTTTAACGTAATAAAACAATGAAATTTTGGGAGTACCCTTGATAGTTTTGGCTTTTGAATAACAAAGCTTCATTTCTCGCTTGTGTTTCTCGTATTCGCCATTTAAACAAAAACCAAAATTAATTTTCGTGAAATAAAGCTGTGCTCATTCGTAAAGTTATTTTGTAGTTGTTAAATTATTATATTGTAGATTTCTTTAGTTTAAGAAGCGAGAGCCAAGCAATTTGCCCAGTGAACCTAGCGACATGTCTACTTGTCCAAAGTAGATACGTGTTTGAGAAGCCACCTTTCTACTGTGTGCCGTTGCCGTATACTGTACCGATTATATATATATTCACAGTGTTCCAAGCATAAGCAGTTCTATTGTCTGCTGATATTGTGGTTGAAAGGTTGTATACATACCGCATATTAATAGGGGTAAACGGTACAGTTGTAAACCTCCCAATAGTGATTGACCACCACGTGTATTTTTAAACGGAGCCTGTATAAATAAATATAAAAATTACACAGGGGGTCAATCACTCTAATGGTGTCAATAACTGTACTGTTTGTCCCTATAACAGCAAGGGTGGTATATATGCGAAACCCCGAAATTGTAAACAGTAAATAAATAAATATATAAATATCAACATTCCCACAATAGTAGCAGGTACAGTATACGGCAACGGCACACAGTAGAAAGGTGGCTTCTTAAACACTTATCTACTCTGGACAAGTCACTAAGCTCGCTGAACAAGTTACTTGGCTCTCGCTTCTCAAACCGAAGAAATCTACAATATATTAATTTAACAACAACATAATAACTTTACGAATGAGCACAGCTTTATTTCACGAAAATTAATTTTGGTTTTTGTTAAAATGGCGAATACGAGAGACACAAGTGAGACATGGAGCTTTGTTATTCAAAAGCCAAAACTATCAAGGGAACTCGCAAATTTCATTATTTTTTTTATTCCGTTAAATTTTAATACTTTAGAATGTAAATTTTTTTTAGCCTGTAAAAAAAAGTTTTCTCAAAATGATATAAAATTTATGAATAAATTATAATTTAATCAATAATGTTGTTAATGATATGTGTGAATTAGAAGAAACAGAAGAAAAGTGTTGTTCTACCTTTATGCAAATTTAGTTAAATTTTTCATTATTTATAAAAAAGTAAATTTATTATAAATAATTTTTTTTTTTTATTTCATTGCATCTTATTTTATTGCTCTTTTTGACTACGTATACCAAATTCTATCAATTTTCATCAATGGGCTACTGAGGAATCGCTATTTTAGCAAAAAGCGTTCAAAAATTTATTTGTTTCTGACTTTGTTGAAAAGTCAGATACTATAAAAATCAAAAATACTTTATTATTTCTGTATTAAACAACAAAATCATGAGAAGACCGAATCAAATAAGACAATATCATTTTTTGGTGGCCTGCTTCAGAAATTTCGGTTCTTAAAATAAGCAATATTTTGAAGGTTAAAGATTAAGTTGACATTGCTGATGAGGTAGAAAACTACATTTTTCTCCGGATTTCTCTTAAAAATATTTATATAAACTCGTAAAAATTATTCCAAAATTATTTAATGACTACATACTCCCCCCTCCCAAAAAAAAAACGATATATCTTTAAGGGACAACGATACAAGCCAAACATGATTCTTACGGATTTCTATAAGAATAATATACATCGAGGCGCACAACTAGACAAGTTTTGGTTAATTTTACTATATAACCACAATGTTTTTTATTACAAGTATATCTTGATAAAAAAGTAGTGAAAAATTTTGAAAAAAATTGCAGCACGTTATGGATATCGATATAAGCTCGTACAAATCATTCCAAAATGATTTTATGGCGACATTGCTTTCAAAAAACAAAAAAAGTGGCTAACCTGGAAAGCAAAGCGAGATAGACTAAAAATAACGATTTTTACGGGTTTTCTGAGGAAAAATGTATATCAAGGCGCAAAAATAGAGAGATTTTTGTCGACGCTACAGCATGAACTCAATTTTTCATATTTTGATAATATCATGATAAAACTAGGGTATGAAATTAAAAAAAAAAATCATAGCATGTTCAGAATACTAATATAGAAGTGCACAAATTCTTTTGAAAACAACGTATTACATGACCTTCAAAGAAAATGCAATAACTCAAAAGAAAAACTAGATCGGTAGAAAAAAACAATGTCCACTCCTTTTTTACAGAAGAAAACAATATCTCTTACGTAATAAAGTAGTTAATCAATGCAATTATATTATTTGTTTTGAATTTTAAAAAAGCTGATCATATACAAAATATGCATATGCTACGGATCATGCGTATCAGATATATGTTTATAGGCTCATTTGCATGTATTTATATCTTCCGAGAGTCGCCCGCGATACTCCTGTTTTAAAGCTACCCCTTTTGTGGGGCACCTTCGGGTTAGGAACTCGGCGCGCGCCGGCATATACATGTATATAGTGGTCAAAAATTTTCTGATTTTCAAATTGTCATGAAGTAAACCTCTTGTAATAGTGATATTACCTAATACAAATCCACCAGCGAAGCCAACACTGTGCGATGTAGTGGAGAGGTCCCAACCAGTTCACAAAAATATGAAACTCGTATTTTGGTTTTTTTCATGAAAAAAATTAACTCAAATTTTTTCTTCTATTTTTCTTACTCTTCTATTTAGAAACAACACTATGCTACGTAATTCACGAATTTTTTTCGAAATAATAACTGAACCTAGAAAGGGAGTAAGATACAATGTATTTAAGTTGCTGTTAAGTCTCATTCTATTACTTAATCAAGCTGATTTTGGACTGATAAGAACGTCTTGTCGAAATGCTAACTTGATCACCTATACAACAAAAGAACTTTCCTTTTGGTATCGATTATAAACATTTTTCTGAAATACGTAATTTAAGTGAAATCTTACCTATGTCTGTGTAACTTTCAATGAATTTTCTATAAATACAAGCTGTTTGAAATTTAATTATTTTTTCACAATCATTAAAATATACTCCAAGGCTTCAAGTTTTCGTTATTAGTCGAAAATTAATTTTCTGTTTTCGTTTTTGGTAGCTAAAATAAAAGTAAATTATGACTGTAATGTGACTTAAAAACATCTTACTTGCAACTAACTTGATTTTTCACCATAGTTATTATTTTGATGTGTATTTGTCAATTACGTATGCTGTCGTTATTTATAAATGATGGAACACAATCATTATCATAGAATATTGATCTAATTTTTTAAACAAAAAAAAAAGGTTATTATATTCGGATTTTTCTTGTGTAATAGGGACCTTTGTACTTCATCGTACAGAGTCTTTTTTGCCGTTATGTACATATTGAGAAGAAACATAATTACTCTGGACTTACTTTATAAAAGTTTAAAAATCGGAAAATTTTCAACCACCCTAATATGTGGGCGCGCCCATCGAGATTGGGCCACCTCGCACGTGCGGCGCATTTTTCGCTCGAGCACGCTGTGTTCAACTCGCTTGTAGGGGCTGAGAAAAATAAAGAAAAAAAAATCAAATAGGCAAATCGGTAGATTTTGACCTGTTGTTTATGATAGTGCTATTACTTTTTTCGTGGTAAGAAATGCTATTTTTTTTTTCGTGGTGCAAAATGACTTAGAAGTTTATGACATTTCTCTGAAATTTGCTCCAGTTTTGGAAAATAAAATTTACACGAATCAAAAGAGCAACACTTGGACAACAACTCCACAAATTTTTAGAGTGGGAGAGCAAGAAACGCGTAAATGACAATCAAATAAAGACGTTGGCGTTGGGTTAGCCACGCTTGACGGACAACTATATAGTTACAGTACAAACAGTAGACTATACTATAGACAACTATATAGTTATAGTACAGACTCACTAATAACTACGAAGCACTACACAGCGGCGCATCGTGGGGGATAACTGACTTTTTTTAGAAAAAAATCTGCATGATCACAAATCTCAACCGATTTCAAATTTTTTTTTTTATTAATTTTCGTTAGATGATTTTCTTAAACGCATCACTGCAACTTTTTTAATTATGATAGATCATAACCTCAAAAAAAATGTGGGAAGTTAAAAATTACACAATCTCTACGTAAAAATTTTGAAAACAGGTACATGTAGCATAGATATCATATGCAATTGATTGAAAATAGTTCCAATCGACATTTTTCAACTAAATATTGTATTTATTCGTGAACATGACCTAAAAAAAAAGTTTTATTCCTTTGTTAAAAAAAAATTTACATTTACCACAAATTACAATCCATTTCAATTTTCATTTTTCTAAATACTTGTTAGACAATTCTCTTGAACTTATTATAATCATTTTTCCAATTATGATGAAACGTAACCTCGAAAAAAGTGTGAAAAATAAAAAATTCGTACAAATTCTATCTAAATTTTTTGACAAAAAGTGTATATGGTACATTTATCATAAGTTCTTGATAGAAAATAATTTGACTGATTATTTAACAAAATATCGTATTTATTCGTAGACATAACCCCAAAATGATCATTTTAATTTTTTTCTTTTCAAATAGGCATTTGCCTCATATTTCAACCGATTAAAAAAACGGTTTTTTCTTTTAATACCTGTTAGTCTATTCTCTTAACCGCATTACTACGACTTTTTTAATTATGATCGGATATAACCTCAAAAAAATGGACAAAGTTCAAAAATTACACAATTTTTAAGTACAATTTTGAAA
>JAPYYV010000826.1:0-50585 GCA_030522625.1 Copidosoma aretas
CTGAAAACCATGCGGTCTTACGACATGGTTAGGCATATACTATACTGTGTGGTTGTATCTCATAAGCCACGTAGTTTTGCTACCAATAACTACACAGTTCTTCAAAACTATGTGGGTTTTCTAAACTTAGGTTTTTGGACCCAATTATTATAAAGAATCGTGTAGTGTTTTGTAAAAAAATCTTAAGATAAAATCACTTGGGCTTCTTTCATCTTAAAAAAAAATCGACAATGAAAAAATTTCTCGCAAAATTCTTGCAAAAAATCTTGCAGGATTTCTTGCATCGCGAAATTTATGCAATAGATGATGCAAGAGATCATGCAAAATCTAATGCAATAAAACATGCAATTTTGTATGCAAAATTTCTTGCAAAAAATCCTGCAAGGAATCATGCAATTTTTTTTGCATAAAAATATGCATGAAAACAGGGATGCTTTTGACAATAAAGAGAACCAATTTGATATTAGGGCAAGTCAGCTACATATTTGTCGAACAGAAAATATGTGTTTTAATACAATGTTATACTACTACGTATAAAAATAACCAACTTTGTGTTACTACGGTG
Source organism: Copidosoma aretas (assembly GCA_030522625.1). NCBI lineage: Eukaryota > Metazoa > Arthropoda > Insecta > Hymenoptera > Encyrtidae > Copidosoma > Copidosoma aretas. The sequence goes on from JAPYYV010000826.1 coordinate 566, forward strand.
GAAAACCAAAAACGCGACTAACAGTAATACCGCAAATGAAACAGATAATGGATAGGAGACACGTACACTCCAGCCAAATACATAATTCAAATAAATTAGAACCCATGCACATTTAACAAAATAACCAAATGAATTCGCCCAATTACAATATTAATTTATCAATAATGTTTCCACTAATTTAATGTAATTTCAAAGAAAAGCATAACAATGAGTCACTAGCTCTTTCAACCGAATAAACCAATATACTTTAACTGAGTATCCGAAAGAAACAAGAAAACAAATAATAAAATTAAAAACTATTTATTGTTTTTAATAATTGTGTTACTGGAATAGTTGGGACATTATAATAATTTTAGAAGTAATTATAAAACCGTGTATTTTTAGTCGGTCTAGAGAAAAGTGGCATCAATGTATGAAATATTTTGAAAAGAATTTAGGCACCTATGTATCAAGTTATACTTTTTTGGCACATAAGATATGTAGTTGTGGCAGATTTTTCCCCTAGGTACGTTTATGTAGCTGATTGCGCCGAAATTTGTTCGCTAATGATCCCAGCTCGAATTCTAAAATAATAAGACACAATGAAAATAAAAAAACGTATCTACAAAACCTCATATTTATAGAACAATGATGAAAAAAGATTATATGTGCACAACTGTTGTAAACAAAATTTCGAAAAAAGTGTAAAAATTAAGGAAATAACTTTTTCTTCATTCAAAAACCAACAAATTATTAAATCAACCAAATAATAATGAATATATACAAAAGCTGCAGCTAAAATATATTTTGAAAGTTTTAAAAAACTTATTGAACATGTTGTTTGATGGTTTATTATTGAAAATAAACGAATATTTAAACAAATTTATAATCAAACAATAATTCAATATTATATTAAAAGTAGGTTACAAACTGTTATATAGGAGGTAGCGATGTATAGCTTACTCAGAGTGGTAGCTCGTAGTTAAGTCGACACAGTATACGGCTTGTATGCACGAGATCGCGAGTTCGAATCCTCTGAAAAAATGTTTTTTTTTTTTTTAAATTAAATAAACACTTCAGTAACATATTCTTAAAGGGGGATTAATTTAAAATGATTGTTCTACTTCCCTACATAACGCTTATATGGAAGTATAACTTAAATAAATTATTTTATACATTGAAGGATGCTATCAATGGTTATTTTATATAATCCCAGAGTTATTATCAAAAATCTGGGGATCGGTGCACAAAGCGCACAGGGGTGCGATGTATATAATTCCTTTCTGCACAAGAAGTTATTTATTTGTTGGGATGTAATGTAGTAATAATGTGAGTATAAGGTAAACCTCTTTTCGGGAATTACATCATGCACACGTATGCGATTACTAGACCAAAAACATTTTTTTTTCTTCATACCCTCTAGAATCAATTGTTATTTTTTGTAGATAAATCTAACAGTTACATTAGGGACATTATTAGGAGATATGTTATTAGTTAAATTTTTCAAAACATCCAGTATCTTTTTCGATCATGGATTTAAAGTAACTCTAATAAAGTATTTTGATATACTAAATTTTCTTATTATTGCCATCGCATTTTGGCAATGTTTTTGCATGTATTAAGGGCCACCAAAATATTTTAATGATCAAATTAAAAGATTTATTATTTTATTATTTTTAAAAGTTCTTGAAACATTCGGAGTGCTATTTATTGCGTGACCTAATAAACCTTGATGATATTTATTTCTTGAAATAGTTAGGTTAGTGCGTAAAAAGTTCAATCTATTGCTCTCCACCATTATGTAAGCAACTAAAAACGATTGTTATGTCAACCTTCCAGCATGAAGTATGGGATATAATATTGAAATATTTTGTCTTTATAGATAGTCTTAGAGCATTGTCAGATTTTCTGATTCCACTTTATAATTTTTTTATTGCAAGTGCTCCAGCCTTTATGCCCTTATGAAAGCAGTAAGGAATAAACCATAGGATTAACGTCTTGCGATGGTTTATTCGAAAATGTATAGGTTAGCATATTAACGGATGAATTGTTGAGGTCCATCACGTATCAGATGACCCCTACATTTTTTAATGTTGAACATATCCGCCCTGCATTGTGCTGTAACAGGTTTATAATGACGGTCTTTTTCTTTTTTCTTACAATGTAAAAAATATATATAATAATGAAAACGATTTTTCATGTTGGCGATTTGAATTGAATACGTGTATTTTTTCATTTAGGGATTTTATTTCATCATGAGTGTTAAAAATTTACTATCATATTTAAATGTATTTAAATAATAATAATATTTCTTAGCGGAGGCACAACCATGTATGTCTATATATTACTTAATAGATGATGGTTGATCAACAGTGTTTGGTATAGATATGGGTGTCATAGGACATACTTGATCTTGAACTTTTCTATTAGATAGTTTTATTTTCGTTCAAAATATTAGCACTGAAAAAGCAAATGATTAAAGATTAAATAATATCGAACAAAATATCGAAAGTCAATGTCTGTAAGTAATAATGCTTTTAATTCAAGAATAAATGTGATTGAGAGGGATGAAAACATTTTTTTCCTCTTTTATTCTATCAAAAAGCTCCCATTGAAAAACTTTGGTGATACATCTGGTATGTTTCAGGCAGAATTTAATGCAGGTATTCTTTATAATTCATCGTTAACTATACTTGAAAGGTGTAGAGATGTCCAAAGCAAATGAGACACTCTATCATTACTTATTTTATAAAATGTATGCCTTTATTTTTAGGTGGAAATTTCTTTTCAATTACGTACATAGATCTATATATTTATATAGAACAAAATAGAATTTATTGAAAAACGGGTGCGTGTGGTAAGAACCACGACAAAACAAGTAATAAAACTATACTTATGGCGAAAACGGCTCACTTGATATGACAATAAAAATTCCGGACAAATTTATAAGTATTAAATCATGATGTATATGTAAGAAATACGGATAAACTATCTTTATAATGAGAAGATCCCCAGCATTTAATTGTTAAAAGATTAGTTTGAAACTGAATTTTAATAATTTGGGAATCATATAGATATTAATATCAAGTGATTGTGTGGAAAAACCAAAGAAAAAGTCGCTGCCAATAAATTAGCACAAAGTTTCCTCAACAACTTTTTTCTACAATTAATAAAAAAAAGACTCAACAAAATATTAGAATGATTTAAAATATTAAGAGCAGCTGTTTGCTTGCCCTATATAATCAATTATTTTAAAATAAGAATATAAGTTTTACCTGAATGGTACAAAAATCTTTGCTAAAACGTTTTTCAATCAAAGTCAATTTAAGACATGATTAGAACTTACTACTAAAATCGATATATGTCATGTAACTATTTGATAGCTAAAATATTATTGTATTGTATAAAGCTATTCAATTATCTGCAAAAAATTACCATTTACGGTCTTGAATTGAAATTTTTTTAGTCCAAAAACAATAAAAAGTGTTCTTTTAGAATCAAAAATCGTATAACAACATTGATAGTGTATTAAACGCTAAATATTGTTGTAAACGTGTAAGAAGATATAAAAAAAAAGTTGGAGCCCTAGATCATCGAAATAATTTAAAGGGTTTCTGAGATATGACAGATTTAACAAAGGAAATTGTAGATTTTCTTTTAAAAAAACGACGTTGATGGAAAAAAAGTTTTTATTCGAAAAGGAACTGTTTTTATGCTCTATTGAAAACAGCGATAGGGAAATAAAATATTAATTTGTTTACCCTGAAAGTAGCAAAGAACCGTGTTTTAAACATAGAAAATTATTGTTAAAACCTTTATAAGGTGTAAAACATGAATTTTTTTTTTAACGAATACAAGGATTTAAAACAAACATTTGTAACATTAAATCACGGAAATCGCTCGAAGGGTTTCTAAAATGCAACTAATTTTCCACAAAAATCATAATATTTCGTTGATCAAAACTAAACCAAATGACTTATAAAGATGATTAAAAATAAAAAATAAACCTATCTTAAAGCTCTATCAGAAGTTACTATTTAAAAATTAGAATTGAATTTTTTACGTACTCAAAAGAAGAAAAACCGTCTATTGACCATTAATATCGTTATAGAAATTTTAATAAGGTATACAACTTAGATTTTTTTTCCGAGCAGCCACAAGGGTAAGGGAACTCAAATTTTAAGCCTAGAGTCACTAAAATCAACCGTTGGGTTCCTAAGATATGACTGATTACCTGCACACACACAAACACACACACACACACACACACACACACACACACACAGAGAGAGCCTGACAGATTTTTTCTGATAATAGTATTTTTTCATTCTAGTCACTGTATAAGACATTTATGACCTATTTCGACAATATTTTTTTTTTTACGGATACAAAGCTTTCTCCATCAGAAAGCAATAATTTATAAATCAAATTTACTTTTGGAAAATAATAAAAAAGCATAATAAGCTGTTTGATTATCCACTATAAGTAATACATCAATGCTGTCATTTTAATAACAGTAAGCAGGAACACAGTTTTTAGTATTACAACGGAAGAAAAGATTATCACAAAAGGATTAAATAAAAATCTTTTATTAATTAGATTGTATGTAAAAAAAACATGCAATAATCAATTTAGAGTCCGAAGGTATGTTTTAAAAAATTCTATGTTTAATATCGCAAAAACGAATTTTTATCAAATTTAAGAATTTTTCACGGGAAAACGATGGATTTTTTTTAAAAGTTACAAGTGACCATTTTTTACTTAAAATCAGCTAAATAAAACAAGACAAATAATTTTTTTACAATATCAAAAATCTTTCATAAAAATGTTTTAACAATTGATATTAACAATCAGTTTTTTTTAACGCCTATTAAATGTCACTCCTGCAGTCAAGACGAATCAAACAACACCCGGTCTATCAACATCCTCCATGCCACTTACGCTATGCAGGCTGCGCCAAAGAAACCTACATACATACGTTAAAATATACATACATTCCAAACACATAACCCTTCTCCAGGTATAAATGGAAAAAAACTTTAAATAAGTCTCCATATATTTTCTCAGCCTTTATTTGCAGCGTTATTTAATAATTAATAAATACTTATTGTTATTAAAACGCAATGAAACCATAAAAAGATTGTGATAATAATTTTAAATAAAACAAATAATTTCTTCTTTATTGTTACGAAAATTAATTTCTAAAATAAAATAACAAATTTTTTTTAAAGTATCCACAAGTCACTTCGAAGTGTATTAACTTAAATTTTGAAGTCAACACAAAAGAATATGTCTGGTAAAGACAAGATCTTTGTTGGCATTAAACATTATCATAAAAACGATGTCTTACTTTTTATCAATAAAAGAACTAATTCATTATTTTAATTGCTCTAAACTTTTTATTCTAATGTTACTGTAAAAGAATATAAAATTCTACTGTATTTTGTGGCTGAATACTAAAAGTATCTCAATCTATTAAGAATCTTATTAATCAATTTACTTATTATTTTGCGCTGTATATTTATTATTATTCAATCTTGATATGCTGGTAATTTTAAGCGATACTTTACTAGAGTTTAAGTAGAATATTTGTTTAACATTACTATAAATCATACTTGACTTTGATTATTAAACTTATAAATGTAATTATTAAAAACTTGGCGCTTTAAACGCAGCAAGCAAGGTATCTTGTACTGTACATTCAACCGTCGAGCGCATTAGCCAATCATTGCGCTAGGTACATCCGTGCTTTATGCGGGATGCTCTCAAGTCTCGCAACTTGTTCCTAGTTCGCTCCGACCGCTCGCTCGCTGCACAATATGTTGCATATATATTTAGCTCTCCTGCTTCGTGGAATTTTTGAGAGCCTCTTGTCAATATTTTAAATACATTAATATAATAGTACATCCGTTCTAATGTGTTAGTTTAACGTTCAATACATCTTGTATGACTTCGTTTTTCGCTTAAAATAAATAGTGTTTTTTTTTATACAAGTGCATACATTGTAGTGCTTGATTGAAGATGATCATCCGATGGGTCCTTAAAATCACCCTTTTCGGACCTACTATTTCCTTCGTATCCAGCACAAGTAATTACAACTACAGTCCACTACGTCAATCCTAAACATTGTCCTTCGAGCTGGATACATGGTAGAGAGGAATGGAGGTGTAGTGCTTAGGGCCTCGTGGTCGTGCTTCCATCGGCCATTTGGGCTTCTCCCTTTTCACGAGCGACGGAGCTGACGTGGTTGAGGTGCCGGAGCATCGGCAGTCTTTTTCATAAACATACGCCTATAGTGCGTGGCTTGCTTTTAACCAGGCCTTAGTGACCGTCTTGTGTCTCTCTTATACATACTCATAGCGCATGGTTCGCTTTCAGACAGGCCTTCGTGACCGTATTGTGTGCCTATACTGTCACATATACTTATTGGCGCGGTTTGCTTTCAGCCAGGCCTTCGTGGCTGTATCGTGTGCCTATACGCATATAATCTTTATATCGCTCAGCCTGCTTTTTGGCCAGTGCCTCTCTTTCGGCAACATAGTGTGCTGTCACACTTACTTATTACATCTGCATATTGAGCGTGGCCATGTTCTTGCAGTTGTGAGACTGCATACAACTGTTAGCGATCTTGTGCAGGGTTTCTTGTCAGCTGCTGCTGCTGCTACAGGAAACCTGGTACTCGTGTCATCAGCTGTTGCTGCTACGAGCCCCCTAGTGCTCGTCTCGTCGGCTTTTGCGGCTACGGGCCACCTTGTGCTCGTCTCGTCAGCTGTTGCTGCTGCGGGCCACCTCGTGCTTGTCTTGTCAGCTACTGTTGCTACGGGCCTCTTTGTGCTTGTTTGGTCAGCTGTGGCTGCTGCGGGCAACCTGCTGCTCGTCTAGTCGGCTGTTGCTGCTGCAGGCTACACTGTGCCTGCATCTGTTGCTGCGTGCCACCTCCACGCCTGCATAGGTTGCAGGCCATCAACGTTGCGAACCTTGCTGCCAGCCATTGCCGTGCCTACATGTTTTGTAGGCCATTAACGTTGCAAGCCTTGTTGCCTGCCATTGCCGTACCTGCTCTGCAGGCCATTAACGTTGCGAGCCTCACTGCCCGCCATTGCCGTGCCTGCGTATTCTGCAAGCCATTAACATTGCGAGCCATGCTGCGCATTACTGCCATACCTGCCTTTTTAGACAGTCATAGCTGTGTCTGCTGGCGATGATGCTACTGATCACGTCACAGGCAGCTATCGTTCCAGCCAGTTATCAAAACAGGTTACTGTACCTATACAATGAACATTCTGCTCCATTATTAACATGATTTGCAACGGTATTATTTCAACTAACTAAATATTGTTAAATTTGATACGTTGGTACTTAAAAGATACTCTACAAGTTTAATAGATACGTAATTACTATAAGGTATCTGCCCTTTATATAACTTTAATTGTTGCGAATAATTATTTAATCATAGAACGAAATTCGTAGACGATTTTTGTAATCGCTTAAATTCAAGGGCAGAATTGTTATGTAATTCACAATTTATTTATTATTTTTGTATTTTTTTGTTATCTCAAAAAATATTATAAGCTACTCGTTTCAAGTATAGAGATAGTTTGGATTTAATTAGCAAAATTCCAAGTCTTTGGACGGTTGGTTACTGTAGCTTTCTCTGCTTGATAAGCTCCCTCCTCTGATTGCCCATAGTTCTTGATTTGTTGCCTAGTATTTTCCATCTTTTTCAACATGGATCGATTTTGTAAACAACAAACAGTATTCGTAATAGTATAAATCTTCTCTAAGAACTTGTTCAGTTGTCGTAAATAAATTGGAGGCAACTGTGGATTAGTATTTTCAGCATGTTTTAATTATATGACATCTTATTCTAAATTCCGATATTTCAACATCTCTGTGATGTCCTTTTCAGAGCAATACAAATGCGAGGACAATAAACATGAGTTACATAGTGTGCCGAGCACTAAACATTAACAATTCATGCTATCCTCGCACTTGTATTGCCCTGAAGAGGACATCAGAAAGATGTTGAAATATTGGCATGTAAAATAAGATGTCATGTAATAAAGTCATGCTCAAAATACTAATACATTGTTGCCTCCAATTAACAAACAGCATTTTTTCACAATATATTGCAATTATTTGTGAATTTTAAAAAATCAGGCCAACAAAAAATAACAAAAAGGCAGGCGAAGGCTAGGATACAGCAAATAAAAGATTGTTACGAACTATTTTAATCTAACCGTGCTGATGCACTAGACTCTGACTTTGTAGATATCAAAGATGATTATTTTGCCAAGGATCTTAACGATCTAGTAGATGTATTTTATTCAGTATCTGGTAACTATGATGATTATTTAATGTCACTAGAAAAGACTCCCAGACTAGACCCAAGCATGGGCTCTATCACTAATTTGATGATAGCTAAGCACAATGCTACGTCGCTTTCTACTATCAATATACCCTATTTTTCAGGTCGATATGAGGACTGCAAAGATTTAGAGATATCCTCAGAGCTCTTGTACATAGGAAAGCTGAGATTCCTATAATCGTGAAATATTAACATTTCAAAATAATTTTACAGGGATGGATGTTGGAATAATAATTTTGGAGTGATGGTCTGATTTAATTTAAAATATTCCATTATCGGAAGAAAGTTATAATCAAGCTTGGAAATAGTTCCTTTAGTATTTTGATAACAATCGCCGATCAGTTTCTAGCTACACATATTCCATGTTAGACTGCCAGCCGATAAAGAACGGCTCTTGCCTTGGGGCCAAGAGGATTTCTAAAGAGATGTTGAGTCATCTTGACTCACTCACGTCCCTGGGACAAACAGTGGGAGATGCTGATCTTCTTATTGCACTCACTGTCAGCAAATTTGATGGTCAGACCAACAGGAATAGGCATATGTAACTTGGTAGCTCTAACACACCCTACTTTACAGCAATTGCGTGATTGCATTTTTTCTCAGATTATCACTCTGAAGGCTATTCTTAAAAGCCAAAACACCCTGGACTCGCTCGTAACTCAAGTACTAAGCCTAACAAACCTTGATTCGTATATTAATCGAGTTTAGAGAACAAATATTTTTGTGTTTGTTGCCAACAAGCACATTTGTTGTCCTCTTGCGACGTATTGAAGGCTAAAACCTGGTAAGCAAAAAAAATCTTTTTAAAGATAATCGGTTATGTCTTAATTGTTTAGGTCCGCATGTTTACAAAATTAGTCCTTTGCAAAAACGGTGTACTCATTGCAAACAGAAGCATTGCATTTTATTGCATAGAGATGAGATAAACAGACATACTAAATCAGTAAATAACGCAAATCTAGTGAGACAATATGCAAAACTTCTAATCGAAGCAAAAATAACTTGGTTTGTCAATGTTAATACAAGTCTTCTGTTTTACGTCGTTCTCCAAGCATCTTGCTTGCCAAGGTCCTGGTATATGTTCAAGGTCCTGACAGTTCTCGCTTCGTAGTAGGTGTTATAATTGATCAATGCTCACAAAGCTCGTTGATATCCAAATAACTAGTCGAATTATTGAAACTCAACCAAAGGGCTATTAACACATTACTATCGGGTGTCGATGCCCTAGTCTCTACAATATAAAGATGCTCCGTTAAGGTAACTATCTCGTAACAGTTGTGTCCAGGATCTCGTCTTATCAACCCCCCAATGTAGTAGCTCACTAGATTGAACCATGTTTAAGGATCTAAAATCAGTCGATCCTGGTCTCTACACGTTCGATAAATTTGATATGTTACTAGACGCCTCGGACCATGCTTCCATAATTAAACAGGTGCTTATCAAGCGAGATCCCAACCAACCTACGCAGCTTCTTTCTCAGAATTAGGTTGGTTACTGTCAGGTCCTATTACTGATTATTGACCACATGAGTTACTCGTATTGAAGAATACTGAGTCAACCTGTTTCAAATATATAGTTCAAAGATTTTGAGAAGTTGAGGAACCTCCTTCTAGCAAATCTAAACTTACTTCAGATGAATTATGACGCGAGAAATTGTATTTGAATACTTACACGCAAGATCATTTAGGTAGATTTGTAGTACGTTTACCCTTTAAAGATGATTATGAGAGCTCGGAAGATCAGAAAGCCAAGTATTATCAAACTTCACTAGTTGTGTTCAAGCACTTAAGACTTTAGTTATTATATGTTATAACAATCTCTGCAACGCTTATAATCAATTTGTGACTGATTATTTAAAACTTCGGCATATAAACCTTGTAGCTAATCTCAGTAAAGCTCTTTGTTTTTAGACCCATCATGGTATAATCAAAGATGCTGGCACCACCACTAAGCTATGAGTAGTTTTCAATATTTCATCTAAACTATTGGGTGGCTTATCTCTTAATTCTATGCTTCACACCAGTGAGAACTTAGAAACTAGTCTTTTTGATATCATCATTCTATCTGCTTATGTTTCCTGCTGACAAAGAGAAAATGTTTCGTCAAATACTTGTTCATCCAGATGACCAAAAGTATCAGGCTATATTATGAAGGACTAGTGATTCATATCCGATTCAAATCTACTTACCTACGACAGTTACTTACGGCCTCGATAGATCGCCGTTTTTGGCCACACGTGTACTCGTGTACTCTACCAATTGGCCACTAAATGCAAAGCTTCTCACTTAATAGCAGCCAAGGTAGTCCGTGAGAAATTTAATGTGGATAATTGTTTGTCAGGTGGTCATTCCGATACTGAAGCAAGGATGAATTGTGATCAGCTTCTAGAATTACTACATAAGAGTCATTTTTCCTTGCGTAAGTGGTCCTCAATTCTACACTTCTGGTGAATTAGCCATCTGAGTTACTCGAAAACGATCCTAAGTCGATTAAGGAGGGTGATAAAGTTGTTGCTTTTCTAGGGCTAAGTTGGAATCCTAGGAATAACGTCTCGTAGGTTCGCATAACACTAGTTATCCCTTTTGGACCAAGCACACCCTGCTAGCACAACTCGCAAAGGTTTTTGATCCTCTGGGATGGGTATCTCCAACTATGGTCTTTGCTAAGATTCTGTTTCAGTCTCTTTGGATCTTGAAAATATCTTGGAATACTTAGTTACCATTAAACGTGCTAAAGATCTGGTCCAGTTGGCTCAGGGAACTTTCGTATCTTAATGATATTAGTATTCCTCGCTGGAACTTCTTTACTCTGGTAACCAAAAAGGTAGAGATCCATGGGTTCCCTGATGCTTAAAAAAACGCGTATATTGCTCCTGCATATCTCAGGGTTGTTAGACAGGGTAAGGTATGTATTTTTTTGCAAATAGCAAAAACAAAGGTTGTTCCAATAAAGGTATTAAGTACACCGCGTTTGAAATTATGCGCTGCACAATTATTAGCAATTGACAATACCCCCTTACACTTATGTACTGATTCTTGAAACGTGCTAAGCTGGCTTCAATTAGTACCTTTACGTTGGCCAGCCTTTATTGCCAACAGATATTCTAATATTTATACTCTGGCTCCTACAGCAACATATCATTATATTATGTCAAAAAAAAATCCTACTGACGTGGTGTCCCGTGGAATTATGCCAAAGCAATTGATTGAACAGCAGTTTTGGTTTAAAGGACATAATCTACTTCATGAATCTGTCCCAGTCTTCCCATACTTTAAAGTCGAGGTACTTAACAATCGAATAATGGATTTAGTCAAGGTTTATGATAATACTAACGTTAGCCAAGCCGCTGATGGGCTTTCTTGCTCGTTTCAGGCCAATCTATGTAAGAAAAGTTCTTCATTGGAATGTCTTGTTAGAGTCATGGCTTATTGTCTTACAGCATTGTTTTGATGTTACAATCGGATTTCTCACAAGTCCAGTCTGTCATCATACTTGGACGATTGTTTTAAGGTTAGTAATACTAGATCCACTGTAAAAATTTACCCTCTTTTGATGTAGATATAATACTTTTTTTTGTCTCTTTAAATCCAAACCTTGGCGAGCTAAAAAACGCTCTATACGTTTTGATTTACCTACATCAGCAAAGCCACTTTGCAGCTGAGTTTGCTATTCTCAAAAAACATCTCTTGCTGCCTAAGTAAAAACAACTACTGTCACCCCCTTCTAGTAGACTACGATCATTAACTCCTATCTTAGTGAACGATTTGATCGGAGTTGGTGGTGGATTACATAATTTTTTACTCAGGTATGACATTGAACAGCCCTTAGTCATGTTCGACAAAGATAATATTACCCTTTTGTAAATCGACTATTACCATCGTCTCACTTTACGTGAGGTAACTCTGTTCACTCTTGTCTCCTTCAGACAAAACAACTGGATTCTAAGAGGCAGAGAAATTAATAGGTTGGAAATTAGTCACTGAAGGCTGTGTCAACGCATTAACGCACGTCCATTTACCCAACTAATGGGTAAATTGCCTAACTTGCGTGTTCTGCCAGGTACACTGGTTTCTAAGACTAAGTCGATCTTGCCGAAACAGTTATGGTTTACTTAGCCAAGACATGAGGTAAGGGTACGCAGAAAGGATATATCACTTTTTTTATTCTTATAGTGACATACGCTGTTCATATAGAAATTGTTAAAGACTACAATGCTGATGCCTTTATTGCGGCATTATATTGATTTACCTCCCATCGTAGACACTGTTTAGACCTTTCCAGCGATCAAGGAATTAATTTTATTAGTGCGAACATAGGACTTATTTATTGCGATCCTTTAAGGACTCGGATTTGTCTGATTCTAAGATTTCGAACCTTGGCATATATTGGCATTTTAATCCACGCTCGGCTCCTCACATGGGCGGAATTCGGGAAGCTGCCGTTAAATCGACCAAGTTTCACTTAAGACGAGTTGTAGGAGAGCAAAGATTGACGTTTGTTAAATATTTCACTTTATTATGTCGCATGAAGGCTTGCCTCGATTCACGCCCTCTTTCTCCACTTTGTGATGCTGCTCGTAGTTTGGAGGTTTCAATCTCAGCTAATTTTCTAATCCTCTGCTCTTCATATTTAGTTGCTTAGCCTGATATTACAGAAGAGAAAATCTCTTTACTCCATCCGAGGAAATCAGTCACACAATCCATGCAAAGTTTTTGAATATGATGGTCTACTAGATATCTTACCACCTTACAATCTCGATCAAAATGGTTGAATCCACAACGCTCGATCCAAGTTTGAGATCTCGTTCTAATAAAGAGTGAAACCACTAGTCCTGGAAAATGGCCATTAGGAAGAGTTTTGAGTGTGCATAAAGATTTGAATATTTGGTTAGATTAGCTCAACTTAGAACTGCCAGTTCGTCTTTGGACAGACCTATTCAGAAATTTATTTGAATTAAGAACTGTGTCTGAGCTTGAATCGGGTGAAGTAGTTGATTATGAAAGGTATATAAATAATAACATTGCTCCTCAGTCAACTTAGATTTCATATTTCTGCAAGTAAAATACCTATTTAACATCATAAAGTGTGTTAAAGAATAGTTTTGTTAAAGATTTCTTTTTTTAAAATGTTAGAGTGAATAAATTTAGCTTTATAATTCTTAAGGGCATTCAGTATATCTACCGAAGTTCCTAAAAAATTATTACGATTGGTAGCAAATTGATCCAGAAAATTTACATCTCGTAAGTACCAAACTGATCTTTAGTGTTGATAATCAGTTTAACAATATTTAGTGTATTATTGGTAGATTCTGCCTTACCGACTACCCTATTTCAATGAACTTTCATTATTTATTGATTTTACAGATATTTTTACGTCAAATAATGAGTTGACGCGCAAAGCTGGTACTTTGAGATATCAAGCCCAAATTTATTGCAATTAGATGCAAATTGAGAGAAAAAGTTGCATCTCGTAAGTATGAATTTAAGTGCATGATAGTAATAGTCACGAGATGCAACTTTTTACTCTCAATTTGCATCTAATTACAATGAATTTGGGTTCAATAAATTTCTCAAAGTACCAGCTTTGTGTTTTTACTTATTATTTTACGTGAAAATAGCTGTTAAATCAATAAATAATAAAAGTTTATTAAAATAGGGTAGTCTGTAGGGCTGAAACTTCCTATGATACACTGAATATTTTTAAACTGATTATAAAACACTATAGTTCAGATTGGTACTCAGGTGATGTAACTTTTCTCGATCAATTGATGAACCGATTGTAATAAATTTGGGCCTAAATTTTTCCTTGAAGCATTAGCTTTGTGCGTCTTCTCATTGTTTTTCGTTAAAGTAGGCACATAATTAATGATTAATTTAAAATTAATCTAAGTTAGGTAGTCGGTAGGGTAGAGATTCTGAATGATATATTAAGTGTCCTTAAGTAAGTATTACCCTTTGCCTGAAAGCATATTATGATATTAATGTCAAAATCATTTAGTCTATTTGATTATAATATATTTTGTAAGTGGTAAGCGAACGACATTTTATTTCATCGTTATGTTAATTACAAATCGGATTTTTTATTGATGTTCGTTCATACAAATTCATGTCCATCAACTGTGGGACTAAGTTTAACATCAATATTAATTATACTGTTGTTGACTTTCATTATTAAACTTATAACTGTGATAATTTAAAATTTGGCACTTTAACGCAGCATGCAGAGTATCTTATGCTGTACATTTAACCGTCGAGCGCAACAACCATTCATTGTGCTAGGCACATCCATGCTTGATGCGGACTGCTTGCAAGTCTCGCCGTTCTTCTACGTTCGCTCCGTCCGCTAGCTCGCTGCACTATGTAGTGCGTATATATGCAGCTCTCCACCCTTGTAAAATCTTTGAGAGCCTCTTATCAATATTTTGAATATAATGATTTAATAGTACATCCATTCCAATCTGTCAACATTACGTTTATTTAATCTTGTATAACTTCGTTTTTCGCTTAAAATAAATAGTGTTATTTTTGTATACAAGTAAATAGAGTATAGTGTTTGATTAAAGGTGATCACCCAATGGTGTCTTGAAAGTTCTCTCTTCGAACCTACTATTCCCTCCGTATCTGGCGCAAATAATTGCAAATACAGCCCTACCTCGTAATCTCATGTGATTTCTCAGGTAATTTATTAGGTAAATTCTCAGGTGATTTCTCGTCTTAGAACCGCACCTGAGAAATTACCTGAGAAATCCCGTAAGAAATTTTCATATGAAGATCGTTTTTTTTAATTTTATTGTTAGCTAAAATAATTTCAGTTGTTCTTATCAGAAAAACAACGCTGGACTCACACTAACCTTATCAGTGTAACACTTTACAATTCTGAAGATATTACAATATTTATACATGTTTTAATCACACTGCCGTACAAACAAGAGATATAATTTAGAAGTAAGAGCACAGGAATAGTAAAATAAAGACTGGGAGATGAC
The DNA here is from genome assembly GCA_030522625.1 of Copidosoma aretas. Taxonomy (NCBI): domain Eukaryota; kingdom Metazoa; phylum Arthropoda; class Insecta; order Hymenoptera; family Encyrtidae; genus Copidosoma; species Copidosoma aretas. The sequence goes on from JAPYYV010000826.1 coordinate 15,898, forward strand.
AAATTGTAAACGCAATACATTTAAAGACATCATCATAAGATTAACAATAAAATAGATAGGACGCCAAAGATATATGTATAAGGAGAACGTATACAGAGACCAAGGAAGTTGCATAGATATACATTAAGTCATAAATATGTTCGTGCAAGGTAGAAAATACGAAATAATTCTTGAAAAGACCATATATATCATCATGTATTTTTTTAATATTACGCATACTCAACATACCTTCAATAATTTTGTTTGCTGCATACTAATTCATACATGCTCCAAAGTATAAAATCCCAGCCTGATTATGTAAGTTCATCACTAATATGTTTGATACAGGAAGCAATAATAAAAACTATATTTACTGGGGATACGATGCAAGCAACGCTGCGAGATCCAAACCTTTGCAAGTATTTAGGTATATTTTTCTGTAGGCACTCATATTCTGATACAAATGACATGCGAATGATGAAGAAAAAACCAGTTACATTTTATGAATTATTTTTGAAATGTTCTTCCATCATAAACATCATACAATTGTTACTCACTAATTTTGACATTCTATCATAAAATAAGCACCCGATGTACATAGGCATTTAGCCAACAAATAATTATCCTTAAACGATCATAAAAAAAGTAAATTTATTACATTGTAAAATTCAAGTACGTTTCATTGCAGATTTTCATTAAGGGTGGAAAAAATTGTATTATTAACATCAGAAATTCCATTACTTATTACAGTTAAAATGTATTACTCACAAGTATTACTACAGTATGTGACGTAGGAGAAAATAAGCTTAGTTTATATATTTATACAACGGTACGTATATGAACGAACCATCTTATATCTCGGAATAAAATTATTAGTTGAATAGATACTCAAAAAACAGCTTGAGTCATGGTTCAAAAGTTAGCTGTATCATGTTTTTTAGCCGTATTTTGGTGTATATTCAGCTATTATTTTTATATGTATTTTTCAGCTAAAATCATTTCTCTAAGTCTGTACGTGTACCTGGCCAAAAAATTTTATTTGCTCACACATTAATGTACACAAAATAAGTGGCCTCATTGGGTGTGATCATGCGGATGGCAAAAAAATAAAAAAATACTGAGCATAAAAATTTTGTAATTTTTCAAATTTATAGTAAGCTTTTATCAATGAAAACCATTGTGCTCTGCACACTTGCAGGCTATAAATTGTTCTGAAATAGAGGAGATAGTCATCACGTTTTGACGAAAACTGATAGAAACCTCATAGCTCCATGAAAAACTGATAATTTTTTGCTGATAATTTGTCAACAATCATGTGAGGACTAAGGAGTTTAACGCAATAGTGAGGTTTGCAGCATATGCCCCCAAGTTGATACGGTACCACTAGATCTATCCTCCTTAAAATATAATTTTTTCTAATCTTTTTTGATAATCACTACTACATAAGAGACGACTGTAGTAGCATGTTTTTTTTTTGCAAATGAAAAAAATTAAAAGTTTAGTATTGTACACTTTTGTTTCTTTAGTATTTAATATAATTTCTGTCAATGGAAATATTATAAAATCACTTTTCTTAGTGATAACAGTATAAAACACAAGTATTATATGAGTCCGACTGTTGATCGTCAGTAAGTATCCGTAATTTTCTATGTAGCTTTTATCGAAGAACATTCTTTAACGTTGATTCAAATTTTTAATTATTTAAAGTATATGTAAACTTCATTTATACGTCATTTGCAATAGAATTTGTGTGCCTACAGGAAACTATGCCTAGATACTTGTGAAGATTTGGCTCTCTAAGCGTTGCTTGAACCATATCCTTAGTAAATGTAGTTCTCATTTTTTTTTGTACTATACATATGGTTCGTTCTGCCGCGTACCGTGGTATACATATATAAACTAATTTTATTTTCTCTTATGTCACATACTGTAGTAATACTCGTGAGTAATACATTGTAACTGTAATGAGTAATGTAATTTCTGATGTTGATAATACAATTTTTGTCACCCTCAATGAAAAGTTCCGATAAAGCGTACTTGTATTTTACAATGTATTGAATATGCTTTATACCTATGTATGTCGGGTGCTTATTACCTTAATACCTATGTATGTCAGGTAGCATGTCAGTATTATTGAGTAATTATTGTATGATGCTTATGATGGAAGAACATTTCAAAAATAATTTGTAAAACGTAACTTGTTTTTTCTTTATTATTTGTATGTCATTTGTATCAGAATATGTGTGCCCGCATAGAACTGTACGTAAATGCTTGCAAAGGTTTGGATCGCTTAGCGTTGCTTGAACCGTATCCTCAGTAAATAAATTTTTTATAATTGCTCCCTGTATCGAACATATTAGTTATTAACTTACATAATCATACTGGCACTTTACACTTCAGAGTATGAAAATATTATGGAATGATTTATATGGTTTTGTCATAAAGCATCTCTCTCGTTCGTACGGACAGTGTGATTAAAACATGTACAAATATTTTTATATTACCAGAATTATTAAATGTTACACTAATAAGGTTAGCGTGGGTCTAGCGTTATTTTTCTGATGATAATAACTGAAGTTATTTTAGCTGACATTAAAATTAAAAAAAATTTTACCATATGAAAATTTCTTGAGTGATTTCTCAGGCGATTTAACAGGTGCGGTTTTGAGATGTGAAATCACGTAAGAATTCACCTGAGAAATTACCTGAGAAATTACCTGAGATATCGGCGTAGGGAGACCACAACGTCAATTATAAACAATTCTCTTTACAACAATGTCTTTTTAGACAAGACCTGAAAAATACAATGTAAATGACTCGTTTAGTCCACAAATATTAGTTTTCATATGGTGAGAAATGGGATTACTAGCCTTTTTATTTGTATAGGGATAGTATATTTCTGAAACATTTAGCAATACTAAGTGCATCTAAGAATGGAACAGATATACAATAAAATTATAAGATACGTATGTTTATAATGTAAAAGGACTGAATAGTAGTATTTCTCCTAATAACCTTCATCGACTTAAACCAATAAAGTTAAAAAAACTAGGTGACGCAGGTTTAATAAGGAATAATGAAGGATTTGAATAATTAAGGACGAATTATAGGCGCCATTGGTATCTATTAACACATAATACAATAATATGTCTGATAGAAATCTAATAAACAATCATATTATTTTCAAAGTTTTTTTATTCCTATCTAAACTATTTCTGCTCTTAACTATAGAATCGATCATTTTTCTTCTGAATTCAAACAAATATCAAGTCTTAATGTCTTATCGGTTTCAACAATACATGGACAAATATCAGGTATGCCAAAATCATACATATGCTTACGTATTCACCTTTCCACGAAAACATCGTTATACAGTGCCGATTTCTTATATGGTCTTACTGTCCAAGAAATCGAGAAACTTTTGTTTGTTCTAGCGTTTGGTGTTGTAATACAATAAGTTACATGATGATTTTAAGAAAAAAATTATTTTTCTTGAAGTTAAATCAATTGATATTATTCTATTATAATTTAAAAGTAATTATTAAGATTTGCTGTTTGTTCAAACTTGAAATTTCGTAACGACAATAAGTCATTACTCTCAAAATGAGTACACATTAAATTGGACAGTTAAAAATAAAGGACTTACCGCCTGGATTAGATTAATTTCATTAAACTTATAAATTTGTAATAAATTCGATATCTTGGTTACTGGGAATCATCGTAATTTTGATATTATCTATAATATAGACTAAAACTTAAACGAATAATAACGCATATAATTTTTTCACATCTCAAGTCTGATTACGCATCTTTTTTCATTTAAATAGGAGTTTCACTGTCAATTTCTTATATTTTTTGCTGGGAATCGAAAATATTACTTTTCGCTTTTATTTTTATTTATAAGGTAGGTTTTATGTTTCTTACACATGCAGTGTTTGACATTAAAAAGTATAAAAAAAAATATGGTCTAAATTCGGTTGTAGCGACGATTTGATAGTTATATTCCACGTTGAAGGCTCATTTTATTATTCCGATATTCATGTTTACTATATTCATTCAACATTAAAGCGGAATTTATACATTATCATTACATATCTTTGAGATTAAAATGGATCATTTTGATTCAATTTCTATTCTCACCATAAATTAGGAACGTTTCTAAGTCTGCACAAATTTTTACAGGAATTCTAATGATTTAAACCTTTACAAAATATCCTGCAAGTAATTTCTCTACTAGAAGATCCTCCAAGATTTACCACTAGAAATCATTCGAAATTACTGGCAAAGTGTAATTCTCATATCCAGAAAGATTTTTGTAACTCATACTCTAATTCCACTTCTGACAGGATATTTTTTCAATGACCTTGATGTATTCTGAAATATTTTCGCCACTCATACATTTTTAACTGTAATACCTTCCTGAAGGATATTTTATCGGGAACCTTGGTATGCAATTTTCAGCATTTCCCGACGACAATTCAACAAGATAAAACCAATATCTTAGTGATTAATATGAACGTATTACAACAATCAATCAAGCTTCAATTACTACCCCGTGAACATTTTGTAGGTTAAAAAGAGAAACAACATTAAGTGCATTAACCATAGTACTAAGAGAGGTAAGGAGAGATTCTTAAAGGATCAGCATACTTTTTAGGGGATTTTCAAGAAGGGCTAGACAGTAAGTACAGAAATTTTTCAGCATGCAGAAAGATCGATGAAAGGCAAAGTTAGATTGCTGACACAATATAATAGAGGAGCGCACAATGGTTCAAAACTGGATTTTTTTGGACGAAATAGCCTGCAGGTCGTAGAAATCAACATATCGCGACAAATTTTTTTTTTAATAAAGCTGAAATGATTTACATCAAATCTATAGAGGCATATTTTTGAAATTTTTTTTTTTAAATCACACCTAACCTCACAAATAGGAAACTAAGTTATCTTAAAAATTACGCTAATTTTTATTGATCAGGTAATAATTTATTGGGGAAAATAAAGCATGATAGACGTTACTCTAAGGTTTTTTGAGCCGCTGAATACGAATCCATTATCAAAATGTCTAAATTCAAAATAGTGGATCCAATATGGCGGACAAAAAAGTGAAACATTACTAAAATCATAAAAAAAGTGTTATACAGGCGTTTTCAAGGTCGCTGAATACGAATCCGTTAATAAAACGTCTAAATTAAAAATGGCTGATCCAATATGTCAGACATAAATTTGAAAAATTACGAAAATCTTGAAAAAAGCGTCTTGTCGGGGGTTTGTATGGTCGCTGAATATAAATCCGTTATTAAAACGTCTAAATTATAAAGGGCTAATCCAATATGGTCGACAGACATTTGAAAAATTACGAAAATTTTGAAATAAGCGTATTGTCGGGGATTCTTATGGTCGCTGAATACGAATTTGTGATCAAAATATCCAAATTTAAAATGGCGGATACAATATGGCAGAAAAATATTTGGAAAATTACAAAAATCATAAAAAAAGGGTTTTACAGGGGTTTTGAAGAGAGCTAAATACAAATCTATTATTAAAATGTCTAAATTCAAAATAGCTGATCCAATATGGCGGACAAAAATTTGGATAGTTACGATAATTTAAAAAAAAAAACGTATTTTTTTTCGTTGTGAACATTTTTAAATTTGAAAGCACGCTTGTAAAACACTGTATTTTTTTTTGCTTTTATGATGAGTTTTAATGTACTAAGCTCAATGTATTACTTGAACAATTTTAGATATGGTTACTGTGGGAAATTTTTGATAAGATTATATAAGTAACAATATCTTGTTATCATTAGATTGCAAATAAACTACTATTGGAGACAGACAATAAAGAGTAATATTGGTCCATCAGAGATAAGCAGTAAATTGAGCAGAAGGTCTTCTGTATTCAAGAAATATACTTCATGTTTATATCAATATATTAGTTGTATGTTATTCACAGAGAAATGGTTAAATTGTGTTAAACATTTAATTTAAATACATGTATTATCTGATCTATAAATATCTACTTTGATAACAGATTTAGACTAAGCTACCCCTAAAACCACGGATGAAATTTTTTTATCGAGATGATTATATTTTTTCTGATTGCGTTCAGAAACTTTTTGCAAAATATTCGTAATTTTCCAAATTTATGTCGGCCATATTGGATTAGGCTTTTATAATTTATACGTTTTGATGACAGATTCGTATTCAGCGACCATAAAAACCCCCGACAATACGCTTATCTTAAAAATTTCGTAATTTTTCAAATGTATGTACGCCATATTGGATCAACCATTTTGAATTTAGACGTTTTGATAACGGATTTGTATTTAACGACCTGAAAAACCCCTGTAAAAAACTTTTTTATGATTGTTGTAATTTTCCAATTTTTTGTCCGCCATATTGGATCCACTATGTTGAATTTAGACATTTTGATAACAGATTCGTATTCAGCGGCTTACAACATCTAAGAGTACCGTCCATCATGCTTCATTTCCCCCAATAAATTATTACCTGATCAATAAAAATTAGCGTAATTTTAAAGATAACTTAGTTTCCCATTTTTGAGATGAGGTGCGATTTTTAAAAAAAATAGATTAAAAAATCTGCCTTTATGGTTTTTTTGTAAATCATTGCAGCTTTATTTAAAAAATAAAATTGGTCGGGATATGTTGATTTATACGACCTGCAGGCTATTTTGTCCAAAAAAATCCAGTCTTGCGCCACTGTGGGGCGGCTGTGTAGGAATCAGCATATTTTTTACTACCTTTAAATAACAATGAAACAAGAGACAACTATGTGATTTTAAGAGGGTCTCACGAATTTGTTAATATTATTTGTACCACAGCACATCGGCGAGAGGTGCCAGGGGAAGTTGCTGACTGAATTTTTCTCTTACAACTATGTTATGTAGTAAGATACTACTAGGTCTTAGCTCCCTACGCGCTCCGCGTGCTAACATCCTTGTCAACTAATTATTATTCTGAATTTGTCTTGGAACTTTTTTTTTTTTAAAGTACCTAATGATAATTTTTTCATAGCTTGATTCTCGTTTCTTTACACATTTTGACCGGTTCTAGTAGTAAGTACACTAAATGCTTCAGTAAGACGCATAAAAATACAGTCCTACAATTTATCAAAAACTCAATGGCAATACATATCGACTTTGTTGTGTAAGTCATCTGTTACTGCAACACAACATAGCTTCTGAGCTAAAAAGGTTTTTCAAACGAACAATATACTAACTAACACATTACATATATTGCTTTTAAGTTCCTTTATACACATTTTAAGATTCATTCGAGGTAGTTGTAATGTTAAAAAGATAACTGAATAAGGACAATAATAAGAAATGCTTCGTTGCTTACATATTTAATTTCACGTTAGTTTGAGTGCATTATGCGCAAATATTATAACTGTCCATATCTCTTTCTCTCTACTTCTAACTATACCATGAGCACCATGATCATAGTATCACTAAAATCCAAAAACTTATTTTACACAAGCGTCGCTAATATGTAGACATGAACTTATTTACAAACTCGTATTTTTTGTTATAAATGATCCTACCAAATCTTTACCCAGCCATTTCCAGTATTTCTTTTTAAATCACCGTCATTTTTGTACTTATTTTATAATTACAAAGCCTAGCTCTTTTATAATCTAGTAGTTAGTCATGAAACATGAAAATGTGTATAGCTTACTCCTTGTTTTTTTTTTCCTTGGAAGCGATTACTGTACCCTGTTGTGTGATGGCCGTAAATTTTGCTGTTGCCCAAATTTTTATATTTCTTAACTGCTCTAAACCTCTCCATTATTTTGTCATCAAGGGGATTTCTCAAAGATACCTTTGTAGGGACTTCCCAATAACTTATGTGGATAATTTATATCATCTTGAACGAGCTAGAAACACGGTGAGTTTACTTTGGACTACTCGAATCTGCTCCTGAAATGATCGACAGATATACGTGCCTTATATTTTGTAGATACAGCCAAACCAACAATAACCATCACAAGATTTGCGGCAGTCAAACTAAAATTTATATACAAAGGTAACTTATCTGCTGCAACTGTTTCCTTTCAAATATCTTTTCTGTTTCTGGGGTCCACTATCCTTTACGCAACCGTTAACCCTATAGGTTTTCCAAGGAAAATGGTTGTCGCAACCATAATGCTTCAAAAAATATTTAGATAAATTTGTTTCTTCTTAGATGTATAGTGACCTTATCTTTTTTGTTCAATAATTGTTAACAATTATTAAACCCTACCTCTTGTAAGTATTAGCAGTTTATGGTCGAGTCTTACGCTCCCATACGAGTTGCATGCCTGGCAGACATCAAGCTGCATATACTCATTTATATATCCGTAGGCGGAACAAGACAAGGGTAATATAAGAGTAAGAATATAGAGAGTGACTTAGGTATACATAGACGGATAAAATATTTAAAGTAATAAATACCTCATGAATAGTGGAATCAACAGGTTGTTTGTATGGTGGTGTGTCAGAGTTTCTTCTTTTTTTTTTACTTTTATAAAAATTATTTTATTGAATCTATATTCTCTACTGGTCTCCTCCCTATCGTGGTAATATTGCTATTTATTGAATATATTCTCCTCTATTTCTTTTACCTTTATTTATTCGTGAGTATTACATCATTTTCCTGATGCTATGACAGTTATAACTCTCTTGGATTCTTAGTTTATTATTTACTTATGATTATTAAACAAATATGCACCTTTTTTTAATTTTTCAATTAAAATTTAATTTAACTGAGCCAATCTTGAGGAGCGGTGGTAAGCATTTTTCTCTAAAATAAACTGCTCTCGATAAGCAGCAGTGCACTACTAAACTAATAACATTGCACAGATGCAATATATAAGCTGATGGATCATCGGCGAGTCTCTTTCGGGGGGGCCAACACCTGGGCCAGTGTATCCGGTAAAGTTGCTATCAGCCCTGCATTTATCGAAGTGGCTAGGCTGAAAATCTATGACTGAATTTTCTTCTCTTACAGGTCTGATGCCTGACCAGGATGAGTTTCTCTTTCCCTCCTTTTCGATCCTAGGCTGTTTTAACACTTTAATATTCCTAGTTTGGTCCTGATGCATGTAGTACTGACCAGATTTATCCCTTGGTCTCTTGGTCGTTCATCGAACTTCGCCGTTATTTGTCGTCTTTATACTATTTCTCTGTTTCTATCTCTTGCTTCCTGTTTCAACACCTATATTAAGGTAATAGCTCAACCGGCTGGCTCTCTCTTAGGGTGGATGGTTTTAGTCGGTAGGCACCCGTGATGATTAGCAGTACGAAGGGTACTTTGCACGATCAGCCAGGGTGAATCCGACACAACCTCCTGCAGTAGTTTCGTCTGCCCAGAAGGAGTTTCGTCTACGTATAGAGGCGTCTTTGGAAGATTTTTTTCTTCCCGCTATTAAAAATTAGAAAAAAAACATAATAATAATAGGCCCCATAGGAAGTTTTTAATTTAACAACTGTGAACTTATTCAAGCGGTTAAAGTACTTAGAATAATAATTGCTGACCATCTGTTTTTACTTTAATTCTCGCTTTCGTTACATTACCATAAAGTAATTACATACAAAGTCAGCATTGTATAAGACAACTTTATATTGGTAGATCAGAATAATTATATTAAAAACATGGTAAATTAATAATAACAAATAAAATAGGAATTATATTATAAATTTTTTTACTAAGAAACATATAATTCAAATTTTTTCAGGACAATTCTGATTTCCTAGAGATTTAAACTTCCTATTTAAAGTAGTTACTGTAATATTTATTCTTTACAAAATTTGATTGTCGTCGAAAAGGATTTGAAAACCAGTGTCGTCACTCAACAGTCTTTCCTTTTCAACAACATCGTCCTTCTAAGCGAACATTTATATTTATTATTTAATCATCATTACCTTAAGAATAATTATTATTATAGTATTTTAAAGTTTGTGCCGAACAAAATGATGTACCTGATAAATTATTTAGTGTAAAATACATATAATTCCTAAAAAATATAATTAAAGCAGTCGTGGGACTGCCGGAAGAATCTATGCTTCTAAAGAGAATGAAAAAATTATCAGCTATTGAAACATAGCATCCTGAAATCTGCTCGGTTGACGCATATCTTGCAAATCATAAGTGTACAAATCGAATGTCCACAAGAATTCATAATAAATTAAGGCAGTAGGTCAAAGAGCAGGACTATATAATTTAAAAAAATCATTTTACAAAATTGTCTGATACGCAACTTTATGTTGCCGATTTTAGGGCAAACTCAGTAAAATGACAGTCGTAAAAAGGATGACTAAATTATACATAAGTAAGTGCCATTGGTAGACTACACAATCTATCTAATGTAAAGATTAAAACCTAATTAAGTCAAAAATTCCAACCAGTTCGACTTTATTTTTGATTGAAACAGTACCACGATAATTTGTGATATAGATTCCAACATAGCAGAAAACGTTTACAAATGTTTTATTAAAAATTTGACAACGTTTTTCCGAACATCTCAGAAACATTTCTTGAACTTTATTAAAACAGTGGAAAGTTGGTGGCTGAGCTTAGCATAAGTTAATATAAAACGTTTCAGAAACGTGTCCAGAATCTTTTTAAAACGTACCAGAACTTAGTGCAAATTTAAAAGAAATATAAATTATCATTTTTATTTTAGAAATAACTAAATTCATAAAAAAAAACAATAAGAGTGAAATTAAAAATATGAAGAAAAAACATCACTCTGCTGGGAATACGAGCTAGGACTGTAAGGATAAAAAGCGAGCATATCTTATCTACTTGGTCAGAGTGGATAAGATTACTTATATACAATATAAGGTTTTCATAAGGTAGAAGTACCATTATTTTTGTTAACAATATTTTCTTGATTTGACGATAAACTTACTAATCATTACATATTAAATCTCTACTAAATGCAACTTGCATTTTCTCCTGTGGGACCCGGTTCATGCCCCAAGCCTGACATTTTTGTTCTTGTCGTTTCACTCTTATTGTTCTCATTATTTACAAATGTAAATATTGCTAAGATCATAACAATAATGTATTTTTCTTCTAAATCTGCACAAAATTTAGTTACATTTCAACAACGTTTCCGGAAACGATTATGAAACTTGTGCGGAGCTCAGTAACTGACATTGGATGGTTTTGAAGACCTTTCCAACAAGTTTTGAAGCTCTTTGGAGAAATGTTTGTAAGTTTAAAAATAAACGTTTTAGAAAATTTTTGGAAACGATTTGTGCTACGTGCATTGTGTGATATTGATAAATCCTCGTTGTACTGTTTAAATTAAATAGAATGTATAACTCATTGGAATCGTTATATTATTTATGATTTCATCTATGGATTATATAGCTTTTAGTCTCAAACGAAAAATATGAAACATTATTTAGTCATCCTTTGTATAATTGTAACTGTAAAAAAGTAGCCCGAGAGATGACAACATGGGGATGCTAAAATATTGGACAATTTCGTGAGATAATTCAATACATGAATAGTCCTGGTCCTGGACGAAAATTCTAATTTATCATGGCATAAATACCCTGCTCTTAAAGTAATTTTTTTATTCAAAATTTTTTATAGTTTGTTTTGCAAGGTAACTACTGTTTTTGTAATATATATAGCATAGATATATTCAATTGCAGAAATGAAGAAATTTTTCAAACTAATCATATCGTATCAACTTACTACGTTATTAGCAAGGGCAATATTGTTTTGTCCATTAGGAAATCCGTACAAATGGATATTTTTGGTTTATTTGGATGTGCCCTCGAGATACAGTGGGTTACTTTTATTTAAAGGATATATCGTCATCAAAACTTGTTGAAATAGTATTTGCACATTTTTATAAATATTCTTGACGAGCTGCAATTCTTTTAAAATTTCTTTACCAATATTTTATCATAATACATCTAAAATATGGGAGATAAAAGTCATGTGTGAAATTGGGTCGTAACCTTGTGATTAGTGCTCCTCGATCTTTATGTGTGCTATAGAAAACCTGTAAAAATGGTCATGTTTGGTCTATCTTACTTTCTCTTTAAGTTTTAGCCTGCTTTCTGTTCTCAAGTCTATGTTGTCAAGAAATAATTCTAAAGAAACTAGGCACGTCTGTACTTTTATTCTACATGAGCAAATTTTTTTTCAAAATTTTTGTAAATGATTTTAGGAAAATATGGCATAAAATTGGAGTTGTGCTATTCTTTGCACGGGCACAGTAATATATCTTTATTATAGAGCCACGGCCAGCAACGCTGAACTAGTATATGTGGCGACGGTCATTTAAACAGCCTGCCACCCACAGTACCAAGCATTTCGTTCCACTCACTAGATGGTCAACCCTTAAAGTCACTTTCCCGCAAGCGTACTAAAAACTTTTACCACACAAGTTCAAAATATTTCGTGCGTTACGCTGGCCAGAGTTTGATGTCCGGCCCTTCTAGCATGGGTCTTCTTGTATCGGGGGGTGGAGTATGGAATTCCTGTTAGAATCATACTGGCCGAAATTTAATACCTGACCCCTTCAACATAGGCTCTCTCGTTTTGGGAGGTCGGGTATTTAATGTCAGCCAGCGTTACGGTTTTTCTTTGTTTACCCCCAGCGCCAATGCCAAGGCGTACCATAAGAAAAATATCTTAAAAAAACACTTTTAGAAGGATCGAACTCAAAACCTTCTCCTCGTGTGCCGAGCACCGTATCCATCTAGCCACAAGCTATCCCCTTCATGCAACTACTGTTACTGCATATTATAATGTAGTTATAAGCTCATTTTTTATACCTCAAATGTTTGATGGCCTTAAAGTGAAGCCTTAATATCATTGGCAAAATCTAACATGTGGTAGACGTGTTATTCGTCATTAAATTAAAGATCGCTATTTTTAAATACAATTAGTTATTGTTCCATTCAAAATTTGTATACTTAATTAATTTACTTTGAACCTCAGTTATAACTTAAGCATTTAATAATAATATTAATAATATTATTAATAATAATATAATTAATAATAATATTGATTACAATAATCATTATAACAATGATCGTCTTCTATCTTAAATAAGAATGATTCCGAATAGTCACATAACTATGATTATACCATACCCACGGTTAAAAAAAGGTTAATAAAATCTAATTACAGTTTTCATTCGAAGTTTTTACGAAATCCTGTTAAAGTTTCGATTAACATTTTAATTTGGATGTATTCTTCATTGAATGAAAACAATTAGATACAATCTATTATATGTAGCAATAATGCCAATGTATAATTTGTAACTTGGATATGTAAAACGCGTGGTTTTCTTTTGGCTGCAGACATAATCTTTAAATAATTCTAGTATAATTTTATATATTTTATTATGTCCACCACCTCATCTGGATATTAAATGTTTGAAAAGAACGATATATACTAAAATATAAACAACAATAAATTCCTATAATAAGAGGCTTTTTTCTTACAGTTTACAGGCTAGTTAAAATAAATTAAAAATAGTCAATGGTATATTATAGAAATTTAGAAAAAATAATTCTTTTGTCGTTAAAAAACATTGAAAAAGTACGTGCAAAGCGCACATATCATGCCTAGTGATTTTAAATTTTTATACCATGATTAATAATTAATTTTTTTTTATAATTGATAATGAATTATTTATCTTATATATTAACTTATATAATTTTGTTCAAAACTTTGAAAGCAAAGTTTTACATTATTATACCGTACTTACAGGCATGGGAAAAGAGAGAGAGAGAGAGAGAAAGACAGACATACGCTTTTTTTTATCATTAGGTAATTTACACGAGGTTTTATAGATAAATTATTTGATTTTTATTGCGTTTTGTTGGATAATTAATTATTTTTAATCATTTAACTTTTTTTTACTTTCAACGAAAGGTTAGAAGGTTGTGGACTAGGTCTTACGCTCATTGACGGGCCGCGAGACTAGCAGTATGTCGAGCTACTCGCTTTGTTTATCTTTCAAGAGAGAGAGAGAGAGAGAGAGAGAGAGAGAGAGAGAGAGAGAGAGATAGAGAGAGATATAAATATATATGTGTAAGTATAAGTAAACTCACTTCATGATTTAGATCTCTGTCCCGTATATTAATTATTGTTTTCTGGATTCATTCAATATCTTTGTATCTTATCCTTTCAATACGATCTTGTATATAATTCCTTTTGTGGTTATTCTTCTTTATACAATTATTTGGGAGTCAATATGTAATATTTATAATCATCTGAACTACAATTACTTTAGATTTATTACTTTTATTTGATAATTTCAAAATCGATTTCACACTGTGTTAATAAATTTGTAAAACCTTTACGGTACAATAATGATAACTGCTCTCAATGAGTGGCAGTGAACTACTTAATTATTACTAAACCACACTCGATGAGCGGTGGCAAGCTACTAACTTAAACTTCGCGTGAAGGAATGCTTCTCACGCAAGGTCTTTGTCTTGCTTTTTTCTTTCAACTTATTGAAATAATGATGGAATCGGCACTTGCTGATTATAGACTCCGCAGCTCGCTTTGGTTGCCACTGGACACTTCCAAGAGCTGCGGAGTACAGAGTCAACATTGTTAGGGGACGAATTTCGCTAGGAAGACTCTTTGAAGAGGCTTAAAACTTTATTATTGAAAGACATAAATGAAAAAAATAAACTCATGTATAAACTAATAAATAAAAGTAGTCACTTAACTGCCTCCCCTTCTTAAAACTGTCGCTGCCCTCGGCGAATATAGAATATTATCAAACGATGATAAATATTATAGACGTAATTATTGTTGTATAAATTAATAATATGAAATGTTATGAAAATATATAAAGTAGTATCAATCTAAATGTTTTTTTTTAATACATTTTTTTTATGAATATCTATGTATCGATTGTGATGAATAGAAATCATGTAATGTAATATAGTAATATGAATATCACTAATAAATCTATTTAATTGTTACATATGGTTGAGGTTGTGCAAAGGAAAGGAAAAATTATGATAAGAAGATTGTAATGAAGAATGAGATTATGTGTCATAATAATATGTATGATATTGTATATATGTAAAGTGTCATAGGTTTTATTTTGTTCATATATTGTATATAATGCTATAACCGTGTACTATTATTAATCTTTTGTACACAAAAAGGTTATTTTTGTCTTTTTGATATCTTGGGTTGTGTTTCTTAAATCGTTGGTGTTTAAACATCCTTCTCTATCGCCTAGGTTTGGGCAATAGTTAGCGCTTGTGATGCTGGTGCTATTTTCAGGGCCTCTTCAGCTGTTTTAGCTTCTTAGGGCCAGTAAAAGATAGCTTTGAAGATAGAGTATTCCATTGCGCATGGTTGTTCTTGCCTAGAATGTATGGTTCCGTAACATCATAATATTTTTCTTGCACAAGTCGACTGATGTTCCTTGAATTAATAAATCAAGACGTCGACCGTCAGCTTCTACTTCTATTACGCTGGATTCTTGACTTGCCATAATGTATTTGGAAGGATAGTGTAGGTACATGTTAGTGATGATTATGGGTTTGATACATGTATATGTATGGGTATTGTTGTAGCATATTTCGTGCTGTTAATGATAATAACAATATGTACGTTATTGATAAATGAGATTAAGAGATGGCATATGGAGAGGTTCGTGCAATGGGTACATACATTAAGTTCTGACTACTAGTCCTAACATAACCTTTACAATTACAATAATATAACTTTATAGTAATTTCTGAAAATGATTTCAAATTTCGTGTGACGTTAATATTTTGCTAATATTTCCAACATTTTCTTTAAAAAATAAATGTATAATTTTTTTATATTATGCAAAGGAAAATATTCTGCATATTCTTACATATATAACGTTTGTGTTAAGCGATATTTTAAAGCAATAAAGATATATTGCACGTAATCTTCTGAATATAAAGGACATATTGCACATAGTCTATGTATTCAATATCATGTTTTGATTCAATTAGAATATTTTAAATTTTTTATTTTTTTTTTGCTCAACTTAAACTAAAAGTGACGTATTTCATATCTTGTTGTTGGATGAAGACTGCTGAATGGTATCGTTATCTTATTGGGTTCAATTTCTGCTATTGCTGATTTTCTCTAGCAAATCAATAGTTTTGCCAAAGGTCGGCCTTGTTTCTGAAATTTGTATACGCCGTGACCGTCTGCATGTTATAACATATCTTTGATATGTTATCAATTTAACTTGCTGTAGGCAAGAGGAATAAGTCACTTTTGAATTCGTTTTGTATTTAGCACCACTCTTGATGGGTTCGACGTATTTCGTGTGCAATTTGGGTTCATCATTCTGCAATACTAAAATAGCACTTTTAGCGTCAATGTATTTTATATATCCTTGGGATAGTCGTCCTCGTCGATCTCTGACGGCATAGCAATATTCCAGGGTTCTAAGTCGTGCAAAATAAATAAAGAAGTCTTCTTCTCTTTTCTTTTCTTTTTTATCCCACGGTAGAAGACACATAACTATTTTTGGATCAATATTTGGTATACCACTTTTATCACTTTTTGGTGATACTGATGAAGACATCTTTTCTGGTTGACCAATAATGGATTGTATCTTAAAAGTAGAAGGTGTCTGAATGTCTTTTTCTCCATTTAGTGTTATCTTGGGTTCTTTAGTAAATGAGTTTTTAGAGTAAATTGCAGTTATAGTTTGTTGTGTACAACCGTGAAAATCCGAAAGTACGTGCATTTCCTTGATGTTTTCTTTGTTTTCTAATTGTTTAATTACTTTATGTAACGAGCAATCTATATTAACTTTGGTTGTTATTGTTATTTAAACGTGGGAATTAAAGTTCATCATGAAGCCTGAAGGGAAAAATAGTATCACATTGTCATTGATCTACACTGAAAAAAATTTGGTCTGCTGGAGGTACCACAGTCTGACGAGACGCATTTACGCTCACGCTTGGCTTACAAGTGGCGCCACAGGTAGTGCAAGATAGAAACCACGCCGTTAAGGGATCCAAGTCGGCCCACTGTGGTCCTGAATCTCGACCACGAGTGGCTGACAAATCTCTCCTTCATATTTTGTCCGATCACTTGTGGGAGAGATTTCGGACCACGGTGGTTCCAAATACATACACTTGCGTGTAGCCAGCCACAGGTAATGCTTAGTGTAGGCCACAGTTAGGGGCTTTTGAGAACTATATATTTGTGGAGCGCGTTTGATCCCATTTTGGTAGCAATATCAGACCAAATTTTTTTCTGTGTATGAATCGATTTTTAACTTATGCGGTGTATGGCGTGGGAGGATTAAACTCCGTGACTTCATTATAGGTCGGGATTTGAATAATTTAGGTGTGTTAGATTTCTTCTCAATTTCGACATAAAGTTTAGTTGGTTTATGTTCTGTTGGTTCTCGTTTTATAGTTACTCGGGGTTCTGTGATCATTGGAACGGTGCGTTTTATAATTTTTTTGAGACGCTACGATTTATACTCTTCTTGAAACAGCTTCTTACTTTATTCATAATTATCGCTGTTACCATTATAACAATGATACCTTCAATGACATTACGTAATAAAATAAAAAGAGAAGTTTGTTTTTCCTCCAATTTTCGGGTTCGTAATTTTTCCATTTGGTTTATTATGTTTTGTACCTTTATCTCTTCACCTTCTCATGATTCTTCATTTAAATTTAGTTCTCGAACTGATTTTATTGCATAATGAAATCCAATAATAACATTTAACTTCTCATGTAATACAGTTAAGTTCAAGCTCACTTCTACCTGATAGGTATATTCTATTTGAGTAATGATTTTATGATCACTAGTTAAGGTTAATTTATGTGGTTTTCCCGTGCACCCATCATTCATCTGTACAAGGCCTGTACCTTTTACTTTTTCCTGTCGATCTATTTTATTAGGACAGATAATGCGCAATTGTTATTTATTAGGTGTCGAGTATAGCCATGAACTATCAGCTATTAAGTAAATCCATTGACTTTCCATTTTTTGTGTAAATATAATTTAACAATGATTAAATACTTCTGATCCAGGGCTTAATAGCATAAGAATTTTACATTCGTCTACAGAGTAGGGTTCTTTTAGTGGTTCCATAGCTGAACATATGTATCCACATACAGTTATATCACATTGCTTAAAGGTGACTTCGTTCAATTGTGAATACGAATTATGGTCTGCTGCTACTGCTAAGTAAGGATACGATGATTTTATGTAGGCAGACCCGTTTTGTTCAGGTTGAGGTATCATTACAGGATGTAGTCTATAAAGATTACCATCTGGGGAATTCGATCTACAAGTGGCACATGTAATATTACCATG
Organism: Copidosoma aretas; assembly: GCA_030522625.1. Taxonomy (NCBI): domain Eukaryota; kingdom Metazoa; phylum Arthropoda; class Insecta; order Hymenoptera; family Encyrtidae; genus Copidosoma; species Copidosoma aretas. Next base: position 34,214 of record JAPYYV010000826.1, read on the forward strand.
GTTCCATTATCCTGATGCACAAGATCTAATTTGCTTAGAGTGCTTATTTCAACAGCATAAAGATTCTCTATTGGTGCTAAAAATTCTAGATTGCCTGTTAGGTTCTTTACATCCTGGGCTACGGTTCTAAATATTTTCGGAGAAAATAACTTTGGATGCGCTTGGCCTCTTTGTAGATTAAGCAAAATGTCAATCAGATCTTCATGGGAACGAATAATATAATCTAAAGTAATTGATAATAATGCACAACATTTGATGTGTGGAGCATGACTTTATTCAATAGAAAGCTTAAAAGTGCCAAAATTTCGACATCATGCTGATTTCCTCTTAATGATGTTAAAATATTGGCGTTTTTAAGCTTTCTATTGAATAAAGTCATGCTCTACACATCAAATGTTGTGCGTTATTATTAATTATATTATGACAAAGGAGCAAGTTATAAGAGATGAACAACCAATATATATGATCTAAAGTAGCTTCCGTTCTTCTAAGATAGGCTGATAAATATATCAGACATCTTTCAGTAGTAAAATCTTGTCCTGTAGTAACTATATTAGCAACTTGTTTTAAAATATATTTGTGGCGTTTTATAGTATTATATGATTCTCTGAATGCAGCTTCGAAAATATGGCGATTTTGTTCATACAATTTGATGTATTCTTTTCGATCTGCATACAAATTAACAATGTAAGTATTCATAACGTTGATATAATCTTCTGTGACCAAACCAAAGAGTCCTGTAGCAATACTTCTAATAATTCCAAGAGGTGTCAATCTTTTCGTTCGTATGCTTGGAGGTGGAATAACAGTATCTCCCGCATAAATTCCCACAGTGTTTATTATTGTTGCTTTAAGATTTTCCAATCGCATCATTTTTAGGTTCAATTGGTCCATTTCTATGTAATTAGTACAATTATGATAATTAAATTGTAAAACACAATGTCTAAAGATTTCATTTGATTTTGAAGTAGGTGTGTCTTCCAATATGAATTTATTCATATCAAGCTATATTACTATCTTCCAGTTAGCTCTTTTAATTTTTGTAATACTAATTTGTTCATAATATATTCTAGGGTTCATTTCCAGTGGTTCTATATTATAGTTGCCGTGACTATTCAGATCTGCGCGATCTTTAGGCAGTATAATCATTAAAATGGCTAATATAATTTACATCGCTGTTTTTGTTCTGTAAGGCATGTATAATATTATTTCTAAGTTTTATTGTGGAACTTATTTTCTATTTATCTCTGTTTTTTCGTATGATTTCACCGTCTGCATTCTCAAGTAAAATATTATTCTTTTATAAAACTGTTTTTACCTTTGGAGGTTCATTATAGTAACGATCAAATTTATGGGTACGCACTTCCTTCTTTACCCATACGTAATCTCCTGGTGTAACTTATACTTCATTCCTTGTACGACGATATTTACTACATAGGACCCCAGTTTGCCCCCTTAATGTCGCCAACGTTCAGAGATTTTGTGAAAAAGAAAAGACGTTGGGAGGGGGAGAGCGGGGCTCTATCGCCCTCCCCAAGGTCCCTATCTCCTGCGTTGCTTCATTCCTTTTTTGGCGCCCAGTGTTGTCACACATATATCAGAGATGGATAGCAAGACAGAATTTCAAGCTCTGCGTCAGGGTTTTCAGGAATAGAAGATGCTGGGAGATCACGAGGAGGGATGGTCTATCCTCGGAGAAGAGGATAATGGTGGCACCTTGTTGGATCTTTTTCCATCTCGCAGGCATTAACCTTGCTGGTTACTTTGCCTTTCGGACGGCACCACACATTACCCGGATGCTGTTCGTGTGGACAAATTTCTCGAGTTACCTCATGTCAGGCATTATTTTTGTTAACGGGCTACGCTGCACACTAGCCGGAGGCTTTTCGTTCCGGACTGTCACGTATTACCATTGCGAATTTGGAGGACCTTTCGCAGGCATTAACCTTTCTGGTTATTTTGCCTTTCACACTGCGCCGCATAATAGCCAGATGCTATTTGTGCTGGACAAATGTCTAAAATCTCCACGTACCCTGCATAACGTCATTTTCCTAGCAAAAAAAAAAAAAAATCTGGCTACACATGACAATTTTTGCGCGTTTCATTACAGACTCAGATAACTCAGAATTCGACGAGGATGACAAGAGTAATAGGACGGAAAAGAGGGATGCTTGTGAGTTCAGGACTTATTTTGGAGAGGAGCTAACGGAGAAGAGGGAGGGACGAATTGACATCGATGTTCAACTGATCGATAGGCTGAAGGTGTAGACGAGGACGGGAAGAAGGAAGTTTTGGGCAATGTGCCGCTCTCGGGCGACATTAGTTTGGAACCGCCACAGCCTTACGAGGAGATAATTGCTAACCTTTAGGCCAGAAGCTCTAGGAAGATCCTAGCTAAGGACAAGCATGACGTTCACAAACAGAAGCTAGCGGGAGCAGCCTTGTCAGCGGGAGCTACAGCCTTTACTCTGATCAAACATAATAAGGGGCCATCTCCGATAAGAAATAAATTGTTTGGACACGTTGCTAACTCGGTAATGATGACTGCTGAATTATTTTTCCAACTGACTGAACTAAGAAAGGCCGTTGTCATGAGGTTTTACGACAAGAGTATCCAGAGAGCGCTTTAGGCTATTAAGCCTAACTTATTACTGTTTGGAGACAGCTTGAGGACGACGATTGAGAGTGCCAGGAATATGGACAAGTTAGCAAAGGAACTACAACCGATGTCCAGCTCTTCATTGCAGCAAATGGACCGGAACCAGAGAGCCTGGAGAATTTAGGCGTAGAAAGAAGGAAGAAGGGAGGGTGATAACCACGGTCGTGGTGATAACAGACCGGGTGTACCTTAGCTGTGCCAGCGCAGCCCAAGCCCGAGCTTTAAACCCTACCTGGGAAAGTGATATTATTTTCAGTCTTAACCACAATGTAATAGAAGATAATGAGGTTTAGCAGTTTTCATACTAAATTGGCAATTTTTAATACTCAGTGCAAGGTCTTAAACCCAACAATTAATATTTCTCGTAACTAAATGAAGCAATGCAGTAGAGAGGGACGTTGGGGAGGGCGATAGAGCCCCACTCTTCCCCTCCCACCGTCTATTCTGTTTCAAAAATCTCTGAACGTTGGCGACATCTGGGGGAAAAACTGGGGTACTGCATAGTAAATATCCTCGACCAAGTTCATTCGAATGATTACGATTAAACTTTACTTAAAGCTCGTTTAATCCTCATATTTATGGCTTTTTTTATCATATCTTGATTTTGCTCGCATTTTCATTTTTATTTGTTGGTTTCCTACCGCAATTCGCATATCCTGTGGTCGCTTAAAAAAAACTTGTAAATATAATGGGCAAGTTCGCAATCTTTTATCTTTAGGTATTTTAATAGGCAACCTTTCTATTCTACCAAATACAAGTTCATAGGGCGTAAAATTTGTTGCTGTATGTACACTCGTGTTATAAGTAAAATCTGCAAACTTTGCCAAATTGTACCAGTCATCATAAGTTTCAGAGTAAGTTCTTATAAAATCAGCCAAAGCGGCATGACTTCACTCTAGTGATCCGTTCGTTTGGGGATAATTTGCTGATGTAGTTAGATGATTGGTTTTTAGGGTTCTCATAAGTTGTTCCAGCAAATCAGACATAAATGTAGCATGTCTGTCTGATAAAATTGCTCTAGGCGCACCATAAATTAAGATAAGATTTCTTACAAGCTTACTGGCTAGTGTGCTTGAGCTTAAATCAGGTATAGGGACTATTATAATGTATTTAGTCGGGTTAAACTGAATTGTTAGCAAATGGCAATTTTCATTGGGTGTCATTCTTAATTTACCGACGGTATCAATGGAAACTTTATTCAAAGCTTCAATAGGTGTGTCTGTAAGCAACAGTGGTTCTCTTGTTTTTATTCGTTCACTTTTCTTTCCCTGACATTTATTGCATTGTCGTACATAATTTAGAATATCACTTCTCATTCTGGGCCAATAAAACCGTTCTCAGATTTTCCAGTATGATTGGTTTATTCCCTTGTGACCACCGATAGGGCTGTCATGTAGAGTTTGTATCATGTATTTTCGTTCTTCTAATTTCGGAAAAGCAACGTTACCGTAACAGATGGTAATTTGTATAGGAGTTTCATCAAATGTTGTAGATAATGCTTCTGTTATTAATCCAGGTTCTAATTTGTCCGTGAGGTCTCCCCTTCTTGAAATCCGAGAGGTTCTTAGATTTTGCCTTAATAATATCGTTTTAAGCGATTTAAAAGCTCTTATAAGACTTTCTGAGTTTACCCAATGAGTTGGTGTATCACTTATAACGATTGACGGTATATTACGGCCTCCATAAGGTGTTACTAATATTTGGTCTACTTTTGATATTTTTGATTTGAAATAATTGAAGTTCAGTGTACCCATCGATCTTAAGAGCTTTGAGACAGACGTGACTGGTTGATAATCTTTGCTGATAAGGTGTATTATATTATCTCTTTCATATGCGGGACAATGTCTGGTAGTAATAACGTTATTTATCAATTTTGGCCTATTTTGGAAATTATCGGTACTGCTGCTATTATCGCTGGGACTTATGTATACTTTTCAATTTTTGTTTTCGTATCGATTTATTGGTTGAAAAGAGTATAAGTCTGATAGCAGCATAAAATCTGGTGCAGTATCTTGATTTATTGATTTTTTCTTATTATGGTTCATTGAGGTAGAGTTATCTTCATCCAAGTTCTCCAAGGTTTTTTCCGTTATTTGTTCTAACTTCGACTGTCTTTTGTAGTCATCTGTGTCAGTGTACTTAAACATATTGCAGTTCCTTTCTGTATCCGTGGAGTAACTGATAGCCTTCCGTCCGTTATATATTTCTGTAAAATTGTATTCTCGTCCAATAAAGGTTCAAAGTTCTTTGCTTATTTTAATATCTCGGTAATTCTATATTCTAGTACAGAGTCAATTAAATTTTCGGGATCATAAGTATCCATTTTATTCAATACATCTTAAATTTCGGGATCTGGTTCATCTCCATCACAAAATCTAGTAATGTTGAGATTCTCTGTACTTGTTGGTTTGGATTCTTCATTAACTCCGGTTTTTTTTTTTAAATCCTTGAAATCTTTTATCGATTTTTTCAAATAGTTCTTGTATTTCTTGGGAAGTTATTATATCCCTTCGATCAGTTGTTCTATTTTCATCTTGAGAAATATTCATGTAATAATCCTCATTTGATGATACAGGTGTCCTATTAATTTCTGTATTGGTAACATCCGCGTCTGAGTCATTGTCAGTCGTTGAATTTGTCTTAGTTAATTCTTGTCTTGACCCACATCTTCGTAAGTCATATACAAAGGATTTTCTACTGTCCTCCAAGGTTAATTCGCTATTACTTAAGTAATTTTCTGAGAACATACTCGGTCTTTTAGTTGCGCCAACATTTATCATATCTCTCACTGGCGAATCGGATATTTGCTGATTAATCTGCATTATATTTATATTATCTACCTTTCTAATATTTGTGTCCCTGTTACATGATGTTGATGGGGCTGACTCACAATTTATAATTGTTTCGGTGTCTAAAAAATTGACTTTCAAAGATCTTAAGTCTCGTAGTGATTTTGGGGCATATTCTTTTATACCTGATAAGATCGATTATGTTGGTTTGGATTGAGCCACTGTCTTGTTCGAGCTCTTTAAGTAATAGCTCTATGATCTAATTTTGGTCGTTCTTCATTTGTTGTTAAACATAGTGGTCGTCCTGAACCCCTGCCGATTGAGGTACATTTGACCCCGATTTGGTAATGCTCCTAGATTGTGTGGTTTCTATTATCTCCTTCCGAGTCGCTGGCGATGTTTTAGATTAGGGGATTGTTGGCTTAAATGTAATTGTTTCTTTTCTCTGATTTTTTAATTCTGTTGTCTTTTTATCCTCTATTATTTCTCGACCAATCATCATTATATTTTACAGCGGTAATCCGTAATTTATGTCATTTTCTGCATGTAAAAATAGTCCTACCGGGTTTCTAGAAAGTGCATCTGCATTTGTGTTAAGTTTTCTGGGTTTATATTGGAAAGTATAATCTTAATCAGTGAATTTGAACATCCAGCGCATTTAGCGTTGTCGTGGATCTTTTTTAGTATGCATCAAATTCAAGGGCTCATGATCGGCTACAAGTACAAATTTATTTCCTAAGAAATAAGAGCAAGAATGATGCATTGAATATGGGGCAGTTAAACATTCAGTTTCTGTCGTTAAATAATTTATTTCGGCTTTATGTAAAGTTCTTGAAAGATAAGTGACTGTGTGGTCGAATCCTTCCTGAGCTTGACTTAGAATCGCTCCTATTGCATTGTCGGAGGTGTCTGTTGTTAACCTAAATTGTTTACTGAAACTAAGAAATCGCAGTATAGGTTCTATGCATATATGGTCTTTTAATGTATCGAAGATTTTTTTATGACCATCACTCCATTAAAACGTTTCTCTTTTCTTTAGTAGATCTGACAGAGGTTTTGCGATTTTCGAAAAATCCCTTATGTAACGCCTACAATAACCGGCTAAACCTAAAAATTGCCTAATATTTTTCACGGTCTTTGGAAAAGGAAATTCTTTCACTGCTTGTAACTTTTTGGAATTAGATTCAATTCCTTTTTCACTTACTATATGGCCAAGGAATATTACTTTTTTTTCGTAAGAACTCAACTTTGTCTGGTTGAAGAACCATTCTTGCTGCTCAACCTATCAAAAAGTAATTTAACTTTTCGATCATAATCTACTAAATCTTATGCATGGACTATTATATCATCTAGGTACACTAGCATTTCAACATTTAGTAAACCTCTTAGTATTAAATCCATGATTCGTTGAAAGGTAGCTGGTGCATTTTTTAAACCTTCTGGCATATGGCTATATAAGTAATGTCCGTGTGGTGTTGTAGGCGCAGTTTTGAATTTGTCTTATTCAGCCATCGGTATTTTTTGAAATCCACTTGCTAAATCGAGCACTAAAAAGTATACTGACCCACCTAACTGATCCATGATATCAGTGATGTTTGGTAACGGGTATGCATCACCAATGGTTTTTTTATTAAAATTGCTAAAATTATACACAACCCTCCATCTTGGATTTCTTTAACTGTCTGGTTTTTTTTTAAATAATCCAAAGAGGAGAGTTATATGGTGATGACGAAGGTTTGATGATTCCATCAATAAGTTTTTTATTTATATGATCCTCCAAAACTTTTCTATACACCGAAAAATGGCGGTATTGTTTAGTGTTAATTGGGATATTATTTCCTGTCGGAATTTCATGTGCTACTAGGTTTGTACAAGGTAGGGACTCTCCTGGTAGTAAGAAGATGTCAGGATATTCTTTTATTAAACTGTGAATTCCATCTCGTTCTTTTAAATGTAAATGACCTGTATGCACGAGTTTCTTGAGTGTTTCTATTCGTTTAAAATAATTTTTAAATATAAGAATTATTTTCATTGCTATTAGTATCAGGGTCAAATTTGGGGTTATATACTCAAAGGGTACAATCTCCTTTGGGACTACGTCAATTGTAACATCTCTTTCACTAGTGTTAATAGCCATTATAGTACATTGATCGTTTTCATTGCGGACTATTCCCTCACCTAAATATATTTTATCATTTCCTACATCTATTCGCGGCAAATAACCTTCGGTTGATTGAGTGTGTATCAAGTTAATTTGTACTACCTGTCGTGTGCATAGTTAACTAACAGTATATTTAACTGATTTGTCTTTATTTTGTTGTTCTAAGTTATAATCGCATCGATTCATGCTGTCATCTCAGTAGGAAATGTCATGTAATAAGCGTTGAGACTTGTTGTCAGGTAAGTTACTAGATTTACCCTGATTGTTTTCATTACATTTGATATCGGGGCATATAACGATCTTTGGACTATCTCCTCTTTCAGCCAAATTTAAATTATTATACTCATCTTGGAACTGTATGTCCGCCTGTATATTACCGAATTTTTCATATCTTGGTATATCCGATTTTTCTGAAGGTCCTGCAATATATTCATGTAAGAAATTTTTTGTTTGGTCTTATCATTATCTTACTTTTGATTTGGATCAAACATAGTGGCTGGAATTTGTTTTTTTTTTTTGCTTGCTTTTAAAGTTTTTCAGCGGCTTGTTCCCTTTCTTCCTTTTCTAATGAAACTATTCCCTTAGATGTCTTTAAAAACGGAATGGGGCTCATCCTATCATCATATAACACAATAGCATTATGATAGTATGATAATGTGGCTCGTCTTTCCTTGCAACAATTTCGACCAAGTAATCCGCCATCTTTAATCGGATAATCATTAGGGACAATATGAAAAATTTTAGCTCTTCCTTTTACAGTTATAAATAATGGGCCCTTCGTTTAAACAAGGTAGGGTGTTATTCCTATTAAATTTATTATACTACCTAACTCTACTGGAAGTTCTCGATCTAAATGGTTTATTTTTATTAAATTCGTCGCGGCTCCGTTATCAAGCACAAAAGTTATATACCGATTCCTACTTTCAGGGACGCGTGATTTTATACTATTCGGCTCATCATCTACTCCAAGACCTTGACATGTGCCGATGTGAACGGTCCCGATTTTGTCGCAATATTTATTACCTGAGCTGTCGAGCTTGGCTTTTCATTGTGATTAAAAAGCTGGGGGCTCACCTCCGAACGACGTTGGGGGTGAGCCGCCTTCGAGTTTAAATGATGCGGTAGGCGACTGTCTCTTGACTGTTGATGATTTTAATAATTATGTCCTTGATAATTGGAATTAAAATTTTTACAATTATAGTTATTATAGTTATTTTGAGGGTACCTATTATAATTATCAGTCCTGCCTCGATAAGATTGGTTATTTCTAGAATCAAAATTTTAATTTTGCTGCGCATAATAATTAATATGATTCTCGTTGTTATATTGGTTAAAATCATTTTAACCAAAATTATTTCTTTGTTGTTGATTGCCATTATATTGGCCACGATCATTGTTTCTAAGATTTCTTTAAAAGTTCGAGTTATTATTAATAAATTGTCTATTAGAATTATAATTATAATTGGGATCATCATTTCTTTGGGTATTAACTTGTTTAATTTAATATTGCTGGAATAATTGATTATTTTATCAATCTTGTTGGGCATGATCCAAAGCGAATGATAAAGTAGCAGGTTCTTCAAAGTCTACTTGTTGGCTTATCATGGGTGCTAGTCCTTTTATTAATATATCTAGGGCCATATCTTTTATCGGCGTCGTCATTATAGAACAATATGCATTCCCTTTATCTTCTACAAGAGCCTTTTCAGTACCATTCAAAAGTAGATTAACATAATCATAATATTCACCTACTGATTGTCCTTGACATTGACGCACCTTTTGCAAATGGGCTTGATAATAGGCAACGGTTTTTCCTACTGCATACCTTTTAAATGTGTTATAAATGCCTCTAAGTTTTCAAATTCCTGCCCACTTACGCTTGTACGAGCAGCACCGCGCAGATTTTGTAAAACTGCTCTTTTATACAAATCTTTTTGGTAGTTTCTATCCCAGCTTTCTTCGTTCCTAATATCCTGTATATAATCTTTGAGGGGAATATTTTTTCCATCAAATATAGGAATAGATTTTATCGCATGCTGGAAGGAGAGATGCGTGTTAAGCGACTCCATTAGCGCTTCAGCTACTGTCACGTCGGAATTATCGTTTTTATTCACCATTTTTACCGTCTAATTTTTATCTTTATTGTATTTATTAATATTTTTTTTTTTTTTTTTATAAATGTCGATATGCGTTATATTTTATTAAATTAAAAAGGCTTAAATAATTTTCCTTTTTCCTCGTTAATTAGGTATTTTCAGAAAAATATTTTGAAACATTTCTGGCATGCACTATGTTGGATACAAAAGATTTTAGTATTTATATAGGAATAACAATAATCATCATGCACTTGACATCCTTGACGTATAATTAAAAATGAGAATGGAAGAGAACAAATATTTTCTTATGATTGTGTGTGTGTGTATACATCTCTCTCTTTCTCTGTATTTTATTGTTGATGTGTTTATCGCATGCATGTATAAACCTAGTGTTCCTCACAAGATCTTCTATGAATGTAGTGAAATATTATAAGGTTGAGAGGTGTGTAATGTAATAAAATAAGTTATCAATCATTGTAAGTAACTACAATACGCCTGCCGTTGGAACGACATATACGCATCGGCTGATACATTAAACAGCCCTACTCTTGAAGCTAAAGCCTCTCTTCGTCAGGAAAAACACTGCAGTTCTTCAATGATCAAGTATGCGCTACATGTATCTATATCTTTATCATCGCAGGTAAATATAGTAGCTTAAGACTCTCTCTGCTTTAAATCAGGAGAGAGCACAGTGCTCTAGGATTACCCTACTGTGGCGCGTGCGTGCACGGACTAACACTACGTGTATCTATCACTAGTATTTTTCTTTTCTCTGCGCATATACAATACACATATAATCATTCCTTTTGAGCCACATCTTATTCATACACTTGCAGCTGTCAGTGTATATAATATAACTACTGTATTGTATTATGCACTTTTGTCTGTGTATTGAACTGGCTAATATGTGTGCACTTGTATATTTCTAGAAACATTTTCGTATTCATGTATGAAAATGGGTATATTGTAAATATTTAGAAGTACATGTATGTACAATTTTTTAATTCTTATTTTGAAAATTGAATTAGAAATCACTATCACTAATCATTACAAATTAATAATGTTTTCACAATTATTAAAATTATTATTGAATTTAAATATTCTTCTAGATTATTGTAATTGTTAATTATGAGTGTGTATTATGCCTGGACTACTATATCCCCATTGTCTCGCAGCAGAAGCGTTTACGCTCGGCGCGTTTTCGAATATATATTGAGCACGGAGTAGTTTTAAAGTATGCGCCCGTGTTTTTGTATGATTTTTTCAATAATTAATAAGCAAACGAGCAGCTAGAGACCAGAACGACGCTCTGCTTCCATATTTGTTAGATGATTAATTAATACAAATCATTTAACTTTTTTTTACTTCCAACGAAAGGTTGGAAGGTTGTGGACTAGATCTCACGCTCCCTGACGGGCCGTGGGACTAGCAGTATGTCCAGCGACTCGCTTTGTATATCTATCAAGAGAGAGAGAGAAAAAGGTATGTATGTGTAAATATAAGTAAACTCACTTTATGATTAAGATTCCTGTCCCGTTTATTAATTATTGTTTTCTTGATTTATTCGATATCTTTGGATATTATCCTTTTAATATAACCCTGCGTATAATTCCTTTGTGGTTATTCTCCTTTATTTAATTAGTCGGTAGTCAATTTATAATATTCATAATTATCTGAACTACAAGTACTTGAGACTTATCAATTTTGAGGGGCTTGAAACTTTATCATTGAAAGAAATAAATAAACGAAATAAACTCATGTATAAAGTTATAAATAAAAGTCGTCACTTGACACGTTTCATTCTTTCAAAAGTTTTAACGTTAGGCAATATAAATGGATCATCGACCGCTCTAGTCTCACCGTTTAGCTTCAGATTCCGCCACATATATACTTATGTAGTCAATGTATAGTGTAATATGTAAACAGTGTGTTAAGTGTATTTGTGTGTACGTATGTACATACTTGTGAATGTCTCTGTTAATGTGTGTGAGTGTGCACGCATGTGTATGTAATATGTACATGTCAAGACTTGTTGTTATTTTTATCTAAATACAGTACAAAATTACCAAAAAAATTTTGCATTCCCAGCAGATCGATGCAGATGCCGATTATTTATTTAACGGGTTGTTATTATGACTTAACCTCAAACATTTTGAAAATACGCGGCATTAAAAATTTCAATTATTATTGATTATGTAAAGAGAAAAAAATCATCGTGGAGCATAAATAGAAAGTTGTTTGTTATGTCTAAACAACATGAATTTCCAGTATTATGAATGTATTTATATCGAATGAATATGGAAAAATTTTGAAAAAAATAAGAGCATGTTTGGGAAATCATAATGAGTACGCAAAAATAATTAATTTTAGTTTAGTGCGCACATAACCTCGAAATACTTCACAATACGAAATATCTGAGACAGAAAGCCACATAGGCTAAGAATATCAATTTTAACGGATACCTTGAGCGCTAAATGAAGATATAGTCTGATAAATAGAGGAATTTTAGCTGACGTCACGCCATCACCTTTATTTCCCTAATTTTGGGTATGTCTTGGTAAAAAAAAGGAGAAAACTTTAGAAAAAGATCTCAATACGTTTTAGGTATAAATATATACGTACAAATTATTCCAAAATAATTTTTTGACAGCGCAAAATTTTAAAAACAAAAAATACGCTATATCTCGACGGGTGAGCAGGATAGGTCAAAAATAACAATTTTTACGATTTAATGCAGACATTCATACATTTTTTAAAAACGATTTTTTATGTTGCTTGGAAACAACATAACTTGGAACAGACTAACGTTTTTTACACTTCCTCCCGTTCTTTTTTTTTATACATTTGTACACATTTAATAACGTTTGGAGTTTTGACTTCTGCGGTGTGTCACACATGACGCCCCAAGTATTTTTTATTTATTCGTAAACAGAATAATTTTTTGCGTAAAGCCCTATTTACTGGGAAAAAGATTTTGTCCTTCACCGTGCAACTTGCACAAGCACTCTACACCATATGCAGCCACTATATTATACAGTTATAGTGATATAAGGTGTAAAGTACTTGTATGAATTTGTCCCGTGTAAGACTGGACCGTTGCGTGTTTGTAACATATTTTATGGAAAATATGTTTATTACCTATTTTATGTAATTGAATAAACAATTTTTTAACGGAAAGGATTTCTTATTATTTCATTATCTTTCTATTTTACATATATATATATATATATATACATATCTTCCCATATTATATAGTCGTATGATTTGAGGTGAGCATTGGCTACCCTGCTCCCCCCCGCTACCCCTCAGATCCCCCCAGCTCATCTAGAACTTATATAGATATTTTACTGTTTATAGTATTGAGTAAAACATGTAAAATTGTTCACGCTATTCTAACGTCTTCCTATAGTATACAGTTGTATGATTTGAGGTGAGCTTTTGCTCCCCCCGCTTTTGTTTTGCCGCAGTTTGGATTGGTTTATTTAATCGGATATAGGCAAGGCAATGCACTCTGCAGAAGTGAACTGTATCTACAACACAGTTTGTACAGTTGCTACACTCTTATAAAATAGCTGTCCCAAAATTTCTAAAATTTTTACCCCCAAGAATATAGCTGCCTAGAGATTGTATGTGGAAACAGATTTTTGCCATACGCTTAGGAAGCGCCTACGTGCCATCTACGACTATTTTTTTGTTTTTGTTAGTCCTACAATAGGTTCATATGCGTCACATCAATTTTGTCTGCATATGTTTCGATCAATACATAGCAAACGTTCAACGGCGTACTAACTAATACGAGCAAACTAGAGCAATTATCAGGATTAAACTATCATTATTTATCATGACTTTCGCAATTAAGGCGTCCCAGAACCAAAGCATTTAGTCCATCTACATAACATAGTTTTCAGTGAATCATCCAATGTACAGATATACCAATTCATCGTATTAGTCCTTCCTGCACAACGTTGTGTTGTAAAATTTAATTACTTTACAGAATAGATAAATATCCTAACTTTTTATGATTAGGGTATGCTTCTCCTCCACATTTTCGACAATTAAAAAGTTAGGATGTTAGTATATATTGTAGAATAACGAGCCTAAAATATTTTGTAGGTAGCCCAAAAAGATAAAAAATAGGGGTGCGTGGACCTCATACGTGGCAGGCTTCAAGGGCAGGGTAATAATTAAATCATGGTTGTAGAAATCCGAGGTGTTCAAATCATTCGGTAACTTTGAAAAGTTCTGTAGGAAATAAAACAACAGCAAGTGATTATAGCCTTAACTTAATCTGAATTTATTCAGGAATACGATAACTTTTTTCCAATAAATAGTAGATGCAGGGTATTCTATGCTCGTTCGAAGTACAAACATTAATAAACCTACCAAAAGTTTAAACGCTGAATCAACATGGATTTCAGTACTGAATCCATGTTAAAATAAATGCTGAATTATCACTGATTTAGTACTGATTTAACGCTGAATTAGTAAGGATAGAGACACTGAAACCCGTGGTAAATCGCCACATGGATTCCGCGTTGAATCGGTCCTGATTCCGTGATAAATCCATGTTGAATACGGGTTAAATTCGGACGTATCTGAGTTAAATAGACGTTCCCTTAATGTTACAATAAGTTTTAAATATATTAATATATCTACGCTTGGTATGAACTTGGCTAGTATTAAGAGTTTATTATGAGTGCAAAGCTTCTATACCATAGAATATCCGAATAGAAGTTAATAGTAACTCATTTAAAACGCATCAGCATAGAATCCAAGTACATCCAACGATGATTCCTTAAATTTAGCATAAATTCAGCTAAAATTTAGCCCAGTGACGATTTTAACATTGATTTAGTACTAAAATCCATGTTGATTCAGCGTTGAAACTTTTGGTAGAAAATATATATTTTAACAAACATTACGAGGTTAAGGGTCGGCGCGCGGAGCGCGCAGGGAAGCAAAAGCCATAAACTACTAAGAATAAGTGTGTGAGCGTGTGTGGCAGGTGCAAGCGCGGCATTAGAGATGTTATCAGCGTAGGAATTTGTTTTGGGATAATTGGAAATTCGATGAAAGCGGGCAGTCTCTTACTTGCCAACCTGGCAACACATCGTGACATGGCTTTACTCTGTACTTCTCTCATCTACCTAATATATTCTTTGTTATTGTTTATTCATTTAATTGTAAATTAATTAGGAAGTATAACTTCATATTTGGGTGTCCAAGCACCCACTGACTCGTTTTTTTCCATGTACGTATTGTGGCGAGAGTAGAAATACTAAATGGTGGTCGATCTATGACCTAATCAATATTGTCAATTAGTTTTTAGTCTTTATTTCTTTTTTCATCTTTGTTTTGGTTGATGAATGAACGAGTAGTTGTGATAGGTTTTTAAATCTATAGGTGTAACCTGCAGTGTGAAATAAACCTTGACGCAAGTTTTGTTTTACCAGTTGTACTTGTTTTCTACAAATATTTCACATTTTGTGCATATTTTTTTTTTTGTGTACAAAAATTTTTCCAAGTTGTATTTGTAAAAAGAATTCTTGAATTAAGCGTGGCTGATTATTTCTGCTATGGTTTTGTCTTTCTCTTCCACAAATCAGATCTCATAGTTTTATATGCTTTCAAACGCGATTTTGAAAAATTTATTGTTGCAGTAGTAGGCAAAGAGAATGTAGATGATCCACTCATCATCCCTCTTATTTTTAAGTGGTATATAGGTAATGTCAGTCAGTATTGGAGAATATTTCTGCCAATTTCTTTGGTAGCGTTCCTCTGTAAACAGAAAGGTTTATTGTATTCATTTGTTGTTAATTAATTAGAGTTTTTGTAGTGGGCTTGTTAGGTATCTTGTAACGCCGGATATAATACTTTACCTACGTAACGTAAACCGATATGTTATCTGCATGGTTCAAATTCTTGCTAGAGAAATGAATATTCTTAATTAAACATTTGTACTCGAAAAATTGTGTCGAAACCGTAATAAACTGCAATAGATTTTAAAGTTTTTTATTTGTAACATTGATCGTACTTTTTGTGCGCTTCACTCGCACATACCGTTATAGTGTTTGGTTGTTGTCTTCGTAAGTTTTTGATTATGTAATAATATATAATGTTCGGTGTACCATTGGTTTATTTTGCAATGCATTGAGAGCTGTTTTGACCCATCATATACTACTATAAAACTAATGCACGGTGTAGCACAGGCTTATTCTTCTAAAATCTGTACTGTGCTATATTGCTGTTATGTTTGTTTAAATAGACGGCGAATACAAGTACCCTGAGTAGCTAAGCTCAAACAACGTTTATTGGCATTTGATTCCACAATTATTGATTGTAAGGTGTCTATTATTATGTCTGTAAGTGTTGATAAGGTATGTGTTTTGATTGATTTTAAGTATATATAAGTATGCATGCATATTGGTTGTATTTCATGTTGTGAGTATTATACATTTAATATGTTTAGTAATGAATAAATGACATGCTGATAAGATCATGTATAAGGCTACATAGTTAAAACCTACATCCATAATACGAGGTGTGTCCGAAAAGTATCCGACCTGCCTTCATATCTTCGCGCCAGAGCGCTCCAGCGGCCTCTGCGGGGTATGAGCGTAATCAGTATACCCTCACGAACTCCCTCGATGCCGTAGTTACCGGCCAG
>JAPYYV010000827.1:0-27944 GCA_030522625.1 Copidosoma aretas
CTTTGACTCTTCAATTCTTCCATTGTTTGAAGAAGCAAAAATCGCCGAGCTCGAAAAACACGTCCAACCTTAGTGGCTGCCACAGACAAAGTAAACAGTGAATGTAGCTGAAAATATTATCATACCTTAGGGGCATGTATACCAACACAATAAAAAAATTTTGACAATCGGACTCTCCAGACCCGCGAAATTTTAAAATTCCGGGTACTTTTTGAACACACCTCGTATACACTATTTAAAAGGGAACACTCCTGCTTGCATTTATAGAAACAATAAGTAAATGTATGAAATTTACGTTTTTCGATAATCCGCCAGAGAAAAATTGTCTAACTATTTCAACTTACGTATATAATCATCCAGAAATATCAGCTCATCTTGTTTAAGCAATCCTATAATTTTATTCGATATCGAGGGCCACTGATGTATCAAATGAGTGTATTTATTTGGATGCTAAGACAGAAAATCATTCAATATCTGGAACATAAAGTAAATATTTTGATTGCAGTAATCCAAATGTAAAAATTCAAATACATTTCATATTTGATTAGATATTTGACAAAAATGGGATGTTTCTTTTTGCATAATTGGAAGCAAACAATGTAAATAAAAACTGTACGTACTTTTATTGTTATGTAAAAAATTAGTAAAAAATTTTAAAATCAAATTTATATTGTTGTTTGTTGTTGCAATACAATAACTGTATAGTAGAAAGAGAACTTACTGTTTGGTAACCAGGAAGATCAGCTAAAGGAACATAATCTCTCAAAATTACCTGAACAAAGATTTTGCCAATACTTTTTCTCAAAGCTCGAAGGATGATGTCCAAGCAGAAATCAAAGATGAGTTTGAAGATGTACGAGACCCTAAGAAATCGGAAGTTGGAACAAACCAATTACGAACTAACTGAAAAAAAAAAACAAGTATATATTAAAACATACCAACTTTCTTTGAAGTACCTCCAAAAATGCCCAATTAAGACCACTCAGCTCTCTGAGCTTTATAATCTAAGTAAAAACTTCCTCTTGCACCAATCATGCCTACGCTTGGGAAATACAAACCTTCCAGCACTTGAATTGGTAAAAAAACACAAATTTTACTTCTCTGGAAGAGGAATCTTTCCCTAGTCAAGCTGTAAATAAATAAATAAATAAATAAATACATTATATCACATTATACACAATATATTTACTCGTAAGCAAATTTAGGTCATTTTTCTATGCCTTACTTAAAATTGTTATTAATAAATTATTTCCAAGTTAATTATCGAGAGTATTTGTTAACGTATTTATCAAAGGATCTTGGATGACAGGGATATTTTTTTTTTTCAAGCTCTCAGTAGTTGCAGTACTAGGGGAAAAAGGTGGCGTTGTCGCAGCCAACAAGACAAGATTAGGCTTAAAATTAAGAAAAAAATATGTTAATTACCATAGTGAGATTTTGAATGAATCCCAGCCCCGAAACCGCCTTTGTTATTGCAAAATAGTTGAAAAATCGGTGTTTTTTAGGATTATTAGTAATTATTTCGCAAAGTACGCATTTCAGACAAAGAAATTTTGGGTAAAAGTTCTTCAGAAGACAATTTACACAAAGATTAATAATTCTAAACTTTTTTAGATTTTTTTATTGTTTCTAACAGCTGACAAAGTTGAAAAAACGAGAAATTGCAAAATTTATAAAAAAGCATCTCAGAGTTGTCAAAATTATACGAAAATCAAGTATGTTGCAGTTTTGGGGATGTTTAGCAAAGTCCCGCAAGTCCTATCGCGAGATTGGAAAATGGAAGCCTATTGCAAAATTGTTACGGTGAAATATTAATGTTGCAATACAATATGTCACAGCCATAAGTTGCAAATCTGGTTTTCTGCAATTGGTAGGTATGTCTGATACATTTATTTTGCTAAAAATGAAAATTTTATCTAAACGAACAACGCTGTAAATTAACAAAATTCCGTTGGTATGGATCATATTTCCATCAATTTATAACTTAGAGATTTAGACTAGAATGCATTTGATTGCGCTTATTTTTCAACTAATTTATACAAAAAAAAATTTGTGATACAACCAATAGGAGCGAAAATACATTATTTTTTTCTATGGCGTAAAGCGGCCGCTATTTATTATATTTTGACTTCGCACTTGGCCTGCTGTTTCTTCATAACTTATTGTATAAAAAGGATTTTCTTTTAATAAGTTTACATTTATGCTGTTGATGTAAACTGCAAAGATAAACAGTACAAAAAGACGCATCTGCATCGGCTACCGAGCGCGCAAGCCACCAGCACTTTTTTACAACTGGTACTTTGTTGTATTGATGTATCAGGTGAAAGGCAGGTACATAATAAGTATCCAACGAATGAAAACAACAATAACGGATGAAAACTGTGGCGTTTAACAGTTGTAAAACTGAGTTTTACCGAAAAACGTGCTTATTTCTGCGCTTTAGAGACACTTTAGGGAACAATAAATAGCACCAGCGTGTAGCTGAGACAACAATACATGGAAATAAAGAAAACCCCATAGTCGTATGCAATTTTCTTAAGCATTGATAAATTATGCAACTGATCTTCACGCCGCGATGGACGAGGCCTGACCAAGAGCCAGAGAGCCGTATTCAAGCTACTGCGCATGCGTGCCGTGCTGGTGGCTCGCACGCTCGGTAGCCGATGCAGACGCGTTGTTTTTTACAGTTTATCTTTGCAGTTTACATCAATGGCATAAATGTAAACTTATTAAAAGGAAATTCTTTTTATACAGTAAGTTATGAAGAAACAGCAGGCCAAGTGCGAAGTCAAAATATAATAAATAGCGACCGCTTTACGCTATAAAAAAAAAGAACGTATCTTCGCTCCTATTGGTCGTATCGCAAATTTTTTTTTTATAAATTGGTTCAAAAATAAGCGCAATCGAATACGTTCTAGTCTAAATCTCTAAGTTATAAATTGTGGAAATATGATCCATAGCAACGGAGTTTTGTTAATTTACAGCGTTGTTTGTTTGCATAAAATTTTCAGTTTTTAACAAATTAAATGTATCAGACATACCTACCGATTGCAAAGAATCAGACTTGCATCTTATGGCTGTGACATATTGTATTGCAACATCAATATTTCACCGTAACAATTTTGCAATAGGCTGCCATTTTTTAATTTCGCGATAGCACTTGCGGGACTTTGTTTAACATCCCTAAAACTGCAACATACTTGATTTTCGTATAATTCCGCCAACTCTAAGATGCTTTTTCATCAATTTTGCGACTTCTCGGTTTTTTAACTTTGTCAGCTGTTAGAAGCAATAACAAAATTTAAAAAAAATTTTGAATCATACTCCTTGTGTAAATTGTCTGTTAAACGACTTTTACTCAAAATTTCTTTCTCTGAAATGCGTACTTTGCGAGATAATTACTAATAATCCTAAAAAACACCGATCTTGCAACTTTTTTGCAATAACAAAGACGGTTTTGGGGCTGGAATTTATTCAAGATCTCACTATAGAAATGTACAAATCTTTCTCTAATTTTAAGCTTAATTTTGTCTTGTTGGCTGCGACCACGCTACTTTTTTCCCCTAGTACCGTGACTACTGAGAGCTTGAAAAAAAAAATATCCCGGTCATCCAAGATGCTTTGATAAATACGTTAACAAACTCACTCGATTAATAACTTGGAACTAATTTATTAATAACAATTTTAAGTAAGGCATAGAAAAATAATCTAAATGTGCTTACGAATAAATAAAACATGTATATTGTGATATAATGTATTCATTTATTTATCTGTTTATTTACAGCTTGTTTAGGGTAAGATTCCTTTTTTTAAGGAGTAAAATTTGTGATTTTTTCCCAATTTAAGTGCTGGAAGTTTGGTACTCCCCGAGCGTGGGAAATATTAGTGCTAGAGGAAGTTTTTACTTAAATCATAAAGCTCAGAGAGCTGAGTGGTTAGAATTTGGCATTTTCGGAGGTACTGCAAAGCAAGTTCGTATGTTTCAATATATACTTGATATTTTTTTTTAATTAATTCATAATTGCTTTGTTCCAACTTCCGATTTCTTAGGGTCTCGTACATCTTCAAATGCATTTCTGATTTCTGCTTGGACATCATCCTTCAAAATTTGAGAGAAAGTATCTGCAAAATGTTTGATTCAGGAAATTTTAAGAGTTTATGTTCCTTCAGCTGATCCTCCCGGTTACTAAACAGTAAGTTTTTTTTTCTCCTGTATAGCTATTGTATTGCAACAACAAACAACAACATGAATTTGATTTTAAAAACTTTGTACTCATTTTTTACATAACAATAAAAGTACGTGCAGTTGTTATTAACATTGTTTGCGTCCAATTATGCAAAAAGGAAGATCTGATTTTTGTCAAATATTTATTCTAATATGAAATTTATTTAAAGCTTTACATTTGGATTATTGCAATTAAAATGTTTTCTTTATGTTTCAGATATTGGACAATTTTCAGTCTAGATGTTAGACAATGCTTCTTTGGCAGATTATCGAAAAACGTAATTTCCACACATTTACTTATTGTTTCTATAAATGTAGACAGGACTGTGCACTTTCAAATAGTGTATACATACAGTGGTCAGCCAACTTTAAACGCTCTGATGCTACCTATCTCACGTCTTGTCTACGTCATCTGATGGAATAAGCAATATGGCTTTATGTTAATGTGTACTACGTTTTAAAACTTGGTACGTCCTTGTTTTGCTAAACGATCTATCATCTCTCTCTACTCGTGACAATAATGCCTGTATGTACTCTACAGAGTGTATTTTCCTTCTGTTCTACATCAATCATCAACCGAAGACTCGTCAATATACGATACAGAATATTCCGCCGAACTCCCGCGATTCTCCCTCGCTACTGACAATAACCTTCCCGCAGTCATCAGCATACGAATTCTACAGTTGTCGTCGCAAAAATGCATCTCTTTAGAGCGGATCTTGGCCCGAGCATGCTTGCGAAGTAACGCCTGAGGGACCGTTCGGACGGCTCTGGAGAGTTGTGACGAAAACTACTTATTTTTAATAATGAGTCTAACACATCAATTCTTTTTTTTTCTTTGAGCGAGGTTGTACTTTCAAAAATTCTAGGATTAATGTTGCTAGTGTGTGTGTAATTTACTTCTTTTGTAAAATAATTTATTCCTATATTATTCATACGGACATGCTATTCTCTGGGGATGTTAAAGACGTTTTCTCTGCTTCAAAAAAATTTTCTTCTGTATGCTTGTGACTTTCCACTACATGTTAGTGAAAAATCAAGCTACAATATTAAAAAGTTTCGAGGTAAAGGTCTAAGCGAGTATGTGAAGGAGTAGTGATCTTACATGAACGATTGCTGTCAATAATAAGACGTCATACAAAAAGTTTACGTGCCGCAGCTCCATGGTTTTTTTGTTTTTATAGAATAAGAAATACGAAGTAAAATAGTTTTTGAAAATCTACTTATTAGACTCAATAAAATTCTTTATACAAAATTGGAATTTCATTTTTTAATTAAAATTTGTTTGCATAACATCAAATATATGATGAAATTCAATTTTTAATTACGTGATACACAAATTTCTTTCAGGAAAGAAAGAACTACGAGCTTTACTAATAGCAGCGTGTAAGATTAAATCCCTATTATTTACTGTATCAAAAGGCAAGAAAATCTCCATGCAAGATGTCCTTCCCTGTATGTATGGCTACATTTAGGTGAGACTTGCTTAAAATAGATTTTATTAAGGTTGCATAATATAACTCCGATATCAGTATATTTGTAATATTCAAGTTTTTTTGTACAAAAATATCAAATCACGTACATTTTTAAATTTGGCTTTATGACTGGAAGAAGCAATGGGACAGCATGATCTGTGCTGAAGGTCAGTTTTACTTTAAACTCTACAAAAATTACCGAAGGCATAGGCATGAAATATTGATGATTTGAAAAAAATCTGTCTATATTTTTATGATTATCATACATTATCCGATGTCTGTTGTGTAACGTACGATAGCATATAGCTTTACGTCCGTCCGCCCTTCCCTAGCCGAGGGCCCTCTCGGACGGGGCAGTACATGGTAGGCAAGGGGAGAGGGAGTCAGGAGAAGGAAGGCAGACTAGACCCGACGCGTGAGAGAGGCGGACGTATCCGCTCCGGTTCGCGACTCACACTTGGCTCTTCCCTCGGTCTCTAATTAAATAAAGAACTATTAATCTCACTCGCTGTGCACTTATCTCCCGATCACCATACCGAACGTTATCCCACATAACAGTTGTATCAAATAATTTTTTTTGTAACTTTTTGGCAAATAAAAGAAAATGAAAATCAGTAGTCTTCTTACTTGATAATATATGCTGACGAGTACTTCTGTTTTTCTTAGCAAGTGTCTTTTGCTCAAAAATTCTGCTGGACCTGTCATGTCATAATTTTCACTGTATCCTTAGTTTTACAATAGTATACAATAATTAATAAGTGTAAAAAAATAATATTACTTTACACGTAAACATTGACTCACATTTTTTTCAGGGCATAGAAGATCTAACGGACAAAAATAATATCGAGAATTTGATGTAAGAACAGCAATTATTATATGAACGGCTGGACTTTGTGGATATTTGTCCATTTTCAGTTACTCGTAGATCTATGAAAGATAAAACAAACATTTATATTGTAATAAACGTAGTTACTACACATGTCTATGATCCATCGTTAACTGCAAACGATTCATATTTTAAAATGATTTCTAGTTGTAAAATCTAACTTGCAAATAAAATTAAATGTATAAGTCAGTTTATGACGTATTATGTTTAC
The DNA here is from genome assembly GCA_030522625.1 of Copidosoma aretas. Classification (NCBI taxonomy): domain Eukaryota; kingdom Metazoa; phylum Arthropoda; class Insecta; order Hymenoptera; family Encyrtidae; genus Copidosoma; species Copidosoma aretas. Next base: position 6,798 of record JAPYYV010000827.1, read on the forward strand.
AAAACAACACATAAAGGAATTGAAAAAAGTTCCTTGACTTTCTTAAAGTTAGTGGAGAAATCACAGTAAATAATATGTTTACATGAAACAGAAATCGCAAAGTCACAATCTTTAAAATTAGTATTTATTTTTTTATTATTATTTTTGTCTTTTTTTTGATAAGCCAATATTTTAAAAATCTCGAAATATGTATAACTCGTCTTTAGACTCTAGATTGAATAAATTTTCTTTATTTCTTCAGATAACACCAAACATGTCAAGGAAAGATGTTGAAAATATAGTATACGCTGTTGATGACTTTATTTCTAATTGTTTTATATCTCAATTATAATACGTAATGACTGCAGAAACAATGGATTAGGCGAATAATTCAGTCTCTAACAACAAAATTATAGCAACTTTTGATGATGACAAGAACATTTTTAAAAACTATTCAACCGAACATAGAATATTTGAAATGTTTGGGAAAAACAGAAGTTTTTTCTACCCTGAAATGTCTGAAATAGGTGAGGAAAATATTTTTGTAATTAATAATCATACTCTTATTAAAGTCCAAGAAAAAGTGCTTAATCAATAAGTGTGTTCTTAAAAAACACAATCGGAGTTCTTATGAGAACACCGAATCTTATTGGTATGATACAAAAATACTCGAGTAAGTTGAGGAGGTATATATATTTTTCTCCGATTCCTGCCGCGATATCTTGTTGCCAAATTATATAATGTTTCTTTTTAAATACGCGGTTTATAAAACAATTATTAACGTCATAAATTCATTGTGTAATGAGGCATTATTATTGAACAAAACGGAGCAGATGTAAAAAAGTTTTTTAGATGAACGTTGATCTTAGACGACAACTTAGGGATAAACTTATTTGTGGTTTCTCAGAATGTTCTAATGCGACTAGATTTCGTCGAATTTTCACAGCAAATGCTTTGGAGGGTACACATATGACTCAAGAGAATCCGAGATTCCTAAGAACCATCCAAAATTATAGTGATGACTTGAAAAATGTGTCTAAAAATACTTGCATAAAAGAGCGGTATATCTTTAATTCGATGCTAGACTTCCATATCATGAAAAACGCAATGCTTGATCTGATGCAAACCTTTTTAAAAGTATTAATATGTTTGATATTTAAAGATAAACTATTTTATTTGAAGATGCTGAATTTCCGAATCGAATGTTTTAACTATGGACCTCATGAGCACTATCGCCTTGTTTTCTCACGGAAGTGTATGGAAAAAACAATCACGACAAAGTAAAACGCTAAATCAGAATAGAGCAAAGTGCTGCAGAAATGCTTTGCTTGATTAGATATCATGGGCTCATAATTGGCGATCTTGTACCGAATGATAATATTTACTGGCAAGTTTACATAGTTTTACGACAAATAATTGGTACTGTTACTTCACCTGTCATTTCGAGAGCTGATACACGAAATGTAAAAATTTTAGTTTACAAACACAATCACATGTATCTACAATATTTCGGTTTATTAAAACCAAAGTTGCACTTTTTGATACATTCACCAGAAATCATAAGAATAAATGGTCCTTCCATTCATTTTTGAAGTATGGTTATAGAAAGAAACAGCAAAGGGATGGAAAATATTGCCGTAAGTACAACGTGCCATAAAAATAAACCATTAACTATTGGATTGAAAAGTCAACTATCAATGCTTTATCCAAGAAACGCAATCACTGTTGCCTGACAGAATATTGGGGACCATTAAAAAATGAAAACGATCACAGTATAAATAATTATATTTCCTCCATTCTACAAGCAAAATCGTATAAATCAGTGGAAATAACAGGTAAAAAATTTAAGCCGGAACTTACAATAGTATTAACAGTCGAAGACGAAGGGTCAATATTCAATAAAAACAGAAAAATCTACGAAGTTGCCAAAGAAGTATCCTTTTTCATTTGTAAAGTTATAACAATATGACTAGCAAGTTGAAATTTGAGACATCGAAGTCTACGGTAAGCGTTAACAGGCGCCAACTACCGGTGTATTTTGTCACCATCAACTGAGCTACTGCAGCATTGAGAAGCCCTTGACTTCTCACTTCACTTCGACTTTGTCAGCGCTACCGAGCATATCTCTCTCTCCCACTCTGTGTGAATATCTAAGAGCGTACACTCATCAGACGTGTTTATATCATTAAGAGTTCCCTTTTGTATCTTAATACCTTCTTGTACAAGGCGCGTTCTTTTTATCAACTTGTAGGTTGAGTTCAGTGAGTGCCTGTCGTCATCCGAATCCCAGCAACTCCCACACAATAGAATTAAATAATGATTATCACTCTCATCAAGTAGAAATAAATGAGCTTAAGACTAGTCTCTTTTGTGCAAAGAACGATACAAAAGACAAAAGTGCAATGTAAGAATTTTATTTGGCAACATTATGTATTGTAAGTCGAATTATTATAATTGACTATACCATCAAATGTAGCGCTTATTATTCGATATTTCATTGATTTATGTAGCACGTTTTATTGCGAATACAACGATTTACGTTAAAAAATTGTCAATTAAAAATCAACAGAACAATGAAAAAAAGGCTGGCTTCGGCTGGGGCTCGAACTCAGACCTTCTTCTATCCGGAAAGGTGCTTTACCAATTCAACCAATTCATATCATGTATTGTATTCCTTAATAAATGATAGGTTGGACTAATACAAAATATTAGTCAACAATCTCTAAAGTTAAACTTATTTTTGTAACTCGATTATTTTTGTTTTGAAATATATTATTGAATTATCACAACAAAAGAGCTCTGATTTGATTAATGTATCATGAAATATCCTTATGAATGCTGTAAAAATCGATAGAAAAAATTGGTCCTGCCCTCAGAAAAATAAAATTTACCTCAATTGCCCACATACTTATTACTTTTCAATATTTAATTTTTGTTGTGGTTAACCTAATGAACTCTACTCATAAAACTGTTTAATTCCCACAGTGCTTAGTTTTTAAAAAATTATTATTCTATACTATATATTAAATACTATATGCGGATCAGCAAAAGAAATGTATGTAGTAATTTCATGTTAATGCATCCCTTATTATATTTGTAATTGGAGTTTTTATTTTTATTCAACTTATCTGGATCCTTGTATGGCACAAAACTAGATGTAGCAAATTATTCCAGCATTATCTTTTAGAAAGTTGTGTTGATGCATATTTAAAGGATAACAATATTTCTTTTTTACCAATGAAGCTAAGTAAACAGTTGCTGCATCGAATATTGTGCCATACAAGGATTCAGATGAGTATGCACAAGCCCACAACTTGGTAATACGATTATTTGTGACGTTGTGGAGAGTCTTAAAAAAATACATTAGCAGCACACAAAACCCATTGGAAATGGTTTGCTGGGCATCACAAGTTTATTAAACACTTTAAAACTCTTTGTCAACGTATCTGCAAAATATTACATTCACACTGATTGTAGCTCTGCTGATGTCCTCACTCCCATCAAAGACCTGAATTTGATCACTGTAATAGTTTATAGTACCCACAGGGAAGAAATTAAAGAAAAAACTGAAATGTATGACTCATTGGTATATTACTTTTAAGGCCAGTTATGAAATTATTTTTAATTCTAGTTTTGGGATCTGCTTTAAGACCAGTTTTGTAGTAAGTGCAAGTAATAATAAAAGTGGCACTGCTTTAAAGGGCTTTCAATTTTATGTAAAGGCTATCCTTTTTTTTTAAGCGACCCTTTTACTTTAAAAAAGCCATCATCTGCTGCGAACGTCACTGACGTAACAGCAATAAAATATAATAAACAACATATATTTATGCTTTTTTTCATAAAATAAAAATTTAGAACGTTGTAGAGTTTTGAAAAGTGTATTTTATTGGATCTTATATTTTCAAAAGAGTTTAATTCAATTTCACACTTTTGAAAAGGAGAAATTAGAAAATGCGCTTTTAAAAAGTTTAATTCATTAAATTATATTTTGCTATTTTGCAAGAGATAAATCATTAGATGAACACTTTAACTTCTGATTTTTACACTTTGACATTAAAATGTACTAATTATGTAGCCTGCTTAAAAAAAAGATTTAAAAAAAAATTATTGTAGTCGTTTAAATGAAAATACTGTAAGTTATATCACTTAATTCCCTCATCAACCTATGGCTAATTTCATATTAAACATATTTCATCAATATAATAAGTAATATAGTGTACTTTGTATGTATGTAAACGAAAATTATCACTATCGTATTATATGACAGCTGTATTCCATAATGAAAGTACCGTTGCTCGAATATCGATCGAGGTAAGCGCCTTTGAAAATGTATCAAGCTCTGGCTCTTCGACGTTGGGAGTCCACGCTCTAGACATCAAAGACATACGCTTTTAATCCAGTGCCCGTAGCGCTCAATGTATAAAGGAAAAGAGAAAGAATCTGGAGCTAAGGATTTCTCTGCTTGCCTATCTGGGACACAGCTTCTTTCAGTACGTACTTCATCGTCACTTAAAAAGATCTTGGTAAGGAGCTTTATTTGTATTTTATGCTGGTTGACTAATATTTTCACTATTGCACTATTAGCATACATGTGACCATCAACTTATCATTTAAGGAACTATCAAGGGCAGCCAATCCTTAGAGGCTTTGTTGAGCAGGAGCTGCAGAAAATTAAGTATACTAACACTCACTACGCTGCAAGGATTCTCCGCTGGAGAAAAAAATCAAGTTTGGATCCGATTTTGATTGTTTTTTGATCGTATTTGATCGTATTTGATTATATGCAACAGCAGCAAATTGCGATGTAAGTCACGTCATCTACCATCTTAATCATGTCAATCGTTTAGTAGGGTCTCTTTGAAGTTCTTCCACAGCTATGGTGACTTTTACTTTACTCCTGGATAATTCGGCATACGCAAACAATCTACGGGACGAAACACAATGTCTTTGGTACCGTCTTTCACAGGCTCAAATCCAGTCAGCACTTTTTCAAACGACACTTTGATATAAACAATGAAAAAATTTCAATCTGCCCGTTTAACATTATTATCTAAGTTCTAGAAAGTTCGTACTAGTAATAAATAAGACAACGTTGCTGTACCCACAGTTAGAGATGGCTCATTTGCGAGTAGAAAGTTTTCTTTTTCCTCAGTTGACTAACACATTGACAACTTGTTAGTCACTAACTCGAATAATTTTTTTACTACATTGAACATGCAGAGCGTAAAATTTAAGTACTGTTTTACAAAAAAAAACCAAAGCTCTGGACGTCACAGGCGTTGTCACATTCATATTTTTTAATTTCTTGTATCTGTGCTGAAAGATTACTGAGAGTCAGAGATCTAAATTGATCGTATTTGATCGTATTTTGACTGTATTTGATAGTATTTGATAGTATTTTAATCGTATTTTGATTATGAATGATCGTATTTAATCGTATTTTTAATCGTATTTTGATCGTATTCAGTCTTATTTTTAATCGTATGTGATCGTAATTCGATCGCATTTTGATCGTATTGGATGGTATTTTGATGGTATATTGATCGTATCTTCAGAGTATCTTATCGTTTTTGATCGTATTTTATCGTATGTGATTATATTTTGATCGTATTTGATCACATTTTGATTGTATACACTAACAGCGACCCGCAATTTGAGTGCAGTGATCTGCCGCCTCAAGGACGGGTCGCTAATGTGGATAACTGCAGAGAACAGTAATTGATGAAAATAGTAGTCAGAACCTCTTTCATATGCTTGAATAATGCATCTTATTTGCTGGAACGAGAAGAAACGTAACCTTTATTTATACACTAAATATTAGTAGCGTAGGTGTTCTATATTTTGCGTAGTATAGACGGTGCCATGTTATATTTCTTTTATCTGTGCAAGACGATTATTTGTAGTCCGCGATCGAGTTTGGTCGTAATTGATCGTATTTGATCGTACTGGATCATATTTAAATCATATCTAATGCGATAAAGTATCAATATAAAAAAATTTTATATCTGATGAAAGTTGACGTTGCGATGTCATGCAGCGAGCATTAAGAAAATAAGTTTTTAATTCGATAAAATTTCAAAAGGTAAAGATTAGTATCTTAAAGATAGTACATAGACAATTAAAGATAGGACTAAAGATAGATAATTAATGATAGTACCTACAACATTTATTACAAAGATTATAATAAAAATGGAAAAACAAAGTGTAAATGTATGCTCAACAACACTAAAAGTTTTCCGAGTCGAGTGGTATTTAAAGATGATCAAGTTGTTCGATGTAGTGCGCTTAATCATTTCAGTACGTCACTCAACGTCGAGTAGAACTTACCAAAACCAATAAGTGAAAGTACAAAGGAGAACATTCTTTTTCTAAAATCGCAGCCCTGTTAGTAAAATAAACTTGATCAGCTAATCAGAAATATCAATGATGTGATGAATATTGGGTCCAACCATACTTTCTTAACAAACATCGAACACAATCTAAAGGATATTCTAGCGATGTAGAAGGATCTATTTCACAACCAAGCGATGACAATTTAGACTATTGTAATAATTTTTCTTTCACAGAGAGAACGGAAGATAATTATAGGAATCATCGATGGAAAGATCCGAATATTTTCGTGGAATGTCTCCGAATACTTATTACTAATCATCCGCACAACGATGGAAGAAGCTATAATGAGATCAATCTCATTATACATGAACTAGGAAGAGCTAATTATATACATTAAACTTTTAAAGTATTTTGCATCAATATTGATGCTTGTAAGAATGATGGTCATGAATATATACTTACAGTCATTGATAAATTGTTTATAATTACATATGCTGCATGTCTAAAGAAGAAGACTAGTAAGAAATGAATCGCTAGCTATGAAACCTATTTGAAATCGGATCTCTACTTTAAAAATAGGCTATCATGACAACTTCAGATTTCATCATTCAATAATTATGAGCAGTCGAACTCTGTACATGTGAGCAGTAACAATAATAACTATGACCAAGAATACGTAGAGCTAGAGAAGGGCTTAGTGCTAGCTCATTCAGGGTACATGCAGAAAACCGTACATCGCGGATTTTGTGGGACTCAGCAACCATTGTATTAGATAAGCCAGGTACTCACTGGGTTGCCATTTACATTGATAAAAATTGTCAAGGAAACTATTTTCATAGCTATAGATTGCCACCAACATCGCCGCATCATGTTGACCGTATCCGAAAAATTGCGTTTGATACTAGTGGAACATAAAATTACAAAGTTCTGATTCGAAAGCGTGCGAAGAATATTGATTTTCTTTTCTTCATTATGTATGCCGTAATTATTCTTTACGTTTGATTTGCCGCATCTTTTGAAGTTCAGCATTCACAGTAGCAGCAGCAGCACCAGTAGCAATAAGAAATATCGTGAATCGTAATGATAAATTGATGAAAAAATTGTACCAGGCAATCGTTACGAATAAGCAAATTCAAAGTTTACCGATAGAATATTTGAAAGACTGCGGAAAATGTATTCAATATTGTTTTTAAAATATTTAAAAGTATTATATTCCAAATTAACTATAGCATAAAATATGTAATTTTTCTAAATGTACTCAATAAAATTAAAAATGAATAATGATATTTTATCTACGAACTATCAAACTAAAATCCTGCATATATATTTATCATGTTGATTCCATAATTGGTAATGGGCACTAATTAGTAATTGCACAAAAAATGTTGATTAGTTGATATTTATTATACAAATGTATAAATAAATTACAGAAATTAACGCTAAATTTGTCTATTTAATCATGCAGGCCCTATCGCCAGGCGCGTTAAGGTTTTAAGGATCAAATTTGTATGCAGTTCAAGAATATCATCCATGATCGAAAATCACTGATCTCTCCAGAGCGTTAATTTACTTTTTTTGCACTACGCAATATAAGATATACCAATCGATATCATCTTAAAATTCTTTCAATCTTTTTACACTATCTTGTTTTAGCGCAATGCTACTTTCGTAACCACCACAACTTTCACTAATTGGTTTTTTTTCATCGACTTCTCCGCCAAATCGGTCGATCATAAATCTTAAAGTATATGCTGATCGGCGAATCTCCTTACCCCGCAAGTCTTCCGCTTGACCAGGGAAAAAATTTTGAATCGACGTTAGCCGATTTTTGAAGTCATTTCAGTCATATGGGTAGCGAATGCAGCTGAATGAAAGGGAAATAGTTGTAGGATACTGAATGGATATCCAGATCAAAATCGAATCATATTAGCCCTTTTTTTACCAGACTCTTGTACATACGGTACATTGCACCACCAAGTTGTAACTTTATCATGATTGCACATGTAAATAAAATGGGTATAAGATGAGAGCTAACAGAACTACGCTTACTGTAAGAGTTACCTCGGTTTTGAGCAATACGTTCTGTCTTTTATCCACACAGGCACCCTCGTCTAAGTCACTGAAAGACTAATGATATTTAATGTTCGGGTCGAAAATTTAGGAGGTCATATTTTGCCTAAACTAGATGCGTTAAATATGTCATTGGAAACGAGTGCGAGTGATAGAGCTGCTAAGATTAGGTTTCGATACGGAGCGATTCTTGGTAAGTAGGAAGTAGTGGAACATCGTGTATCTCGGGTTACTTCACCCTCCGTGGAGATCATAGTTATGTTTAAATTTTAGTACTGTAAAATTTCTGTTCTGAGATAATATTTCCCATCGAATCGTTTAATATCAAGTGACAGTGCGCAAGATAATTTCATTTTTTCCCCGAGCTAATATATTTGAGTCGTTAGTTTCTGTATTAGAATTGAGGGTGGTGGCAGTAGTTAACCTATTATGTACTTTTGAATATAATTATATACCGCTTTTTTCACTGTTTTGCCGCGGTAGAGGTGATGTGGATAAAATATCGTGTCTTGCCGGCTTATCGAGTGATTATACGCAATTCTGTTGTTTTTTTTTTAGTCTTTCGTCTGGTCAGTAACCCAAAATACTCCTCAAACCATTAGCAAACACTCTTTATGATGGTTTTATAATTTTTACCTTTATAAAGGCTGGATTTTACCCCTAAAATGGGGTGGATCAGGACATACGATCCTTCGATCGCAGCTTCTCATTGTATAATACAGGTTACAAAGAGAAAATTCCACTTAATATGGTTTTTAAAGTGCTCAAATTAAAGCGAAGTTTTAAATAAATTTTTTTTGGTGATTTGAAGCACTGTGCGGCGTTTTTGTGCATTAAGCAAGCACGTATATGTAATTTTGTTGTATTTACCATACGCATAAACTTAGTCGCTGGCGTGACTTATAACTATCATGTGTCGTTACGAGAGCCCAGCTAAACCATGATTACAACTCTTGCCTCGCTTCGTCTGCGTATTCTAGTCAGTTGGCTACAAGCGCCTAAGATATTCCTACTCAATATGTTATAACTGTCTAAGCTATTATTATTAGCTCTAAGTACATTAACCGACATAATTTCTGATGTAGGTTACCAACAATTTACTATTGTAATAATTTTAATATTGTGTATTGCTATTAACAATTATTCTTAGTCTTAAAATAACAGTTGTTTTTCTGCATCGTGTGTCTGATTCGGAGTTATTTAACCTATATCCTAACCATCCGAAGTTCCAAGCTAAAAAAAAACTTGAAACTTACAAGTCAATAATTTCGATGGTAGAAGTTGACGCAAAATTTCTTGTATCCTCGGAAGCTTTGAATGGTGAAATTACTGTGGCAAAAGTAAATACTATTCAAATTTCAGGACAAGAAGAAAGTTTTTTTTACCCACCAGAATGTCATCACATCGCCTAACACTCGGAACTGGTGAAATTGTCCATGATCATAGTAGCAGCAAAGAGCCTAACGACAAGAAACGAGACTAGAAAAATTGCAATTTGTCAACAGGAGAGGTAAAAAGTCATACTTGATTGCGAAAGATAATGTCGTATTTCACGGGTATTATTTAGAGGCGGTTGATAACCCTCCAAAAGCTACTATGGCCAACCCATCACCTACTCCTAATACTGATAATCCAAAAAAATTTATTGCGAATAATATGATGATCAAAAAAATTTTATTTAAATACCAAAATTCATAATCGCAGTAAGATTTACTTATTTTTGAATACCAGAGGTTGAGTATAACAGAAACACAGTTTTCAGAAGCGTCAAAAGTATGTTTGGAAGGACCTGCCTTAGATTAGTTTTCAACTATATTTAAAACTGGTGCTCTGTTAGAAACTTGAAGTTATTGGAAGAAATATTTACTATAAATAGATTCGGGGAAACATTATGGCATAACAATTGAAAAAGCTTATTCTTTGCGTTACTTGGGTGGATCTTTCTTAAATTTCGCTTTACAAAAGAGAAATCTTCTAATAAACGGTGATCCAGAGCTGAGCATAAATTCTCCAATCAATTTCATTGTACTGACATTCCCGATATTTGTTAGATCATATTTAAATAGAAAAAATTCAATAACGATTGAAAACCTGATTTCCATACTAGAAAAACATGAACCAGCAATAAAGACAAATTCAAACGCTAGAAAATCCGAGTCAAAAATAAATAAACGAAAACAAAAGTTCACACTATGTTGGATTTAGGTAATTATTTTACAAACCGAACACCTTTCCAATCGACACCTCTTAGATTTGGCTAAGACTTCTTATACGGATTCTATATCGAAAAATAAATGATACGTGTCAGAGGATTTTTTTCTTCCTCATTGTTTCGATAATAGAAGTGATCGAAAATTTAAGAATGGCGAGTTTTTTGGCTGAGAGTCTTATTTTCAACAATTTATAACTCCAAATCCGGAACAGGTACAAAATTTTCATTAAATACATTTTTGTAGCTAATAAACCCGAAAAAAATTTTTTTTACAAAAATTATTAACAAATTCATATCGTTATTAACAATTTAATTATGAAAATCGTTTTTTAACAATGGCCCCCAAAACAAATCAAGTTTCTGATATTTGCATAGAATTTCCCGCTAAATTTTACGTCAAACACATGTTTTCAATACATGGTACCTTTTCGATTATTATTGTTCAAATAATAAGTTACGTTGTGCGTGACGGCCAAAATAACGGTTTTTTGCTTACAAAACAAAATCCGTGACTCGTATAGGAAATATATAAATGTAAAAATTGTAGATAATTGAAACAGAGATATTATTTGAATGCAAAAATAGTAACTTGATGAAAGATGAATGTGCAGTGATTTGTCATTTTTCCCAAAACTATGCCTTCATAATTCAAAATTCAATTCAGGGATCGCACTGGAATAACGACCAGGCCACAGAACACCCTTTTTCAACCTATTATAAAGATAAACGAGATGAATTAAAGGTACTGAGTTTAGTTTGCTTCTCTGAATGTTAACACCATGACACTGTTGCTGTACATCTGTAACAAAGACAACTTATACAATTCATCGGAACTAATTTGCCGCATATAAAAAAAAATAATTTATATGTCAAATGGAGCAAGCGGACACTATAAAAATAAGAAAAATTTTATTAATTTTACCTATCATATGAAAGACTTTGAAATGACTGCAGAGTGGCATTTTTTCCCACCTCACATGGGAAAGGACCCTGTGATGGAATAGGTGGGACATTGAAACGGCTAGCCTGCAGAGCGAGTCTTCAAAGAGTTCATGACTCCATCAGGACACCACAAGAACTATTAAATTGGGCAACAGACTCACTGCTAAATATCACTTGTCGCTATTCAACAAATGATGAGTACGAAGGAGAAAAAAAATTATCGACCGAACAATTCACAAAAGCTATAACGATTAAAGGAACCCTTAAACATCATTGTATGATTCCAGTATCTCTTCAAGAATTGGAAGCTAAATTATTTTTATTGCATGGAAAAAAACGGTTGTGAAAATTTTCAAATGAAATATATTATATAACTAAACTGTCAATGAGAGTTTTCATTACATGACACGAATGTTGTTATTCCAATAAAGTACATGCTAAATAAGAAGTATTACTTTATTTTTTATTGCGCTCAATTTTTCTTCATTTACTATTATCTAGGTTGGTAATAATTTTTTCTCAATCGATATCAGTTTTCTAGCACGTATAAGATTTGGTTTGTGAACAAACTACCCATAACTTATTTATTCATGCACATTTGCAATAAAAAACAAGTTAAAAAAATGATTTTCAACGTTTTTTAAATTTGAATTCAAAGCATTCAGGTTATGTCAAAAAATACTTTGAACAAAAGTTGTAGATGTTTCAATTATCTACAACTTTTACATTTATATATTTTCGATACGAGTTGCAGGTTTCGTTTTCCAAGGAAAAACCGTTTTTTTGACCGTCACGCGCAACATAACTTATTATTTTAACAAGAATAATCGAAAAGGTACCCTATTTTAAAAACATGTTTTTGACGTAAAATTTAACGCAGAATTCTATGGAAATAGCAAAAATTTGATTTGTCCTGGGGGCCATTATTAAAAAACGATTTAAACAATTAAATTATTAATAACGATATGCATCTGTTAATAATTTTTGTAAAAAAAATTTTTTCGTTAAATTTAGTTCATTAGCTACAAAAATGTACTTGATAAAGATTTGGTATCTCTTACGAAATTGGAGTTATAAATTATTGAATATAAGCGTCTAGGCCAAAAAATTCGTTTTTCTTAAATTTTCGATCACTTGTATTATCGAAACAATGAGGAAAAAAAAAAATCCTCGGACACGTAAATTTTATTTTTCGATATAGAATCCGTATAAAAAGTTTCAGCCAAATCGAAGAGATTCCAATGATTTTTTATCAAAATCTGTTCGGTTTGTAAATGAATGACCCATTTGCGAGAAAGTTAAACACGCGAATAGATTTCATCCGAAAAATCTATATAGAAACAAATCAGATCCAGTTATTATAAAATCAGCAGAGTTAATGAACTCAATACTATCATGCTTATTAAGTTAGATGTACTAGTTGAAAATAATAAAACCATCGCGCTAAATGATTCTGGAGCCAATGTGTCACTTACGAGCTACGAGTTTTATAACAAGTAACAATTAACAAACAAAGTAAAGAAGATCAAAACGATCCTAACATTTATTATGCTAGTAGATGCCTATGGAATAATAACAGTGGATTTAAAGATCTTTAATATTCAAAAATAATTTTCGTTTATGATTATTAGAAGTCATTTTCTTGAAGATAGTTTGTTGATGTGCTTAGATTGTATCAAAGATTTTCGTTCGTGGCAGAATCAGAATTAAGAAATCGTTCAGAATTTGAATTCAAGTATCGAAAATGTAAATTTCAAAGTAAACCAGAGTTTAAATGGAACGCTTGAAAATAAAAGTAAAATTATTCATTTAAATGATTTTTTTACAAAACAAACTTCACTATTTGCTAAGAAAAAATTTTATATCAGTGCAGTAAAAAAAGTTTGAAGCAACAATAAAGTTAACCGAAAACAAATACATTTCAAATAAATCATATTATATGCCCTACTCTGGACAAGTTATGAATAAAGGCACAAACTAAAAAACTATTAGATGCAGGACCCGTAGAAGAGTCGTATAGTCTATACGCCTCGCCAATTACTCTGGTTTATAAAATGGAAGAGAAAACAAAAATCATGATTGTGTATTGACTATCGTTAATTAAATAAAATAATTATTTTCGAAGGACAGTCGTTTTCTAGAATTGATGATCTCGTAGTTCGTGTAGGAAAGTGTAAATACTTTTCAAAATTATACATCACTTTGGCCTTATGGTCTATTTCTTTACGAGATAAAGATAAATATAAACGGCTTTCTCGAGTCACCATGGTCATGGGCAATAAAACTGTTCACTTCTTGGATTGAAATCAGCTACGGCTATATTTCAACAAATTCTTGCAAGTATAGTTAGAAATAACGATGTACATTCTTTTGCCACCAATTATATAGATGATATTTCAATTTTTTCAACAAATATTTGAGATCATTTGAAACATATTCAGAGAATAATGCGAGCTTTACAAGAACATGTTTTCAAACTAAATCTAGGAAAATGTAGTTATTTAAAAAAAGAAGTGACGTACTTAGGACATATAATAGCGAGCAATCGCATAAAACTGATTATTAATAATTTAATAGCGATTTAACATTTTCCTACGCCGAAAACGAGAAAACATATCAGACAATTTTAAGGTAAAGTAAATTTCTATTTGAAGTGAATTCTTGGATCATTGATTACACTAGAACTCTTACATAATCTACTAACGAAAAATGTTGATTTCATATGGTCGGATAAGTGTTAAGAAAGGTTTTAACAAATTAAAGTCAATACTAAATAACTAAATAGTCTCCACATTATGCATAAACAATGAGAATTCTTGTGACGTGTCATTTCACCACGTCACTAACAATAATACTATTGTATCACCATTTCAGTTTAAATCAGATTTATATCAGATGTTTCTTTGCTGTTGTAGCTTTCCTCGCACATTTATACTTTTGCCTTTTTAATTATCAGTTTATGGACTATCAATAATACTATTCAATCAATTTAGTGCAAGTTAGTGTTTCTCTGATTTTTTGTCTTTTTCCTTAGGAAAATATCATATGTAGAACATGAAGATGTCTTTTAGCTTCAGTGTACTTTACATAATAGGAATAATTACACGATATAGACTATACAGTTCCTGGCATAGCTGTAGCTAGATCTCTTCTTCCATTTAACTCTCATGTACTTCCTTCGTAAGAATATTTGTTAGTGTGGGAAGAAGAAATAATTGGTTCCAGTTCTGATGTTCGTTTAACAATTTAAACTTTAGAATAAACACATATTATAGCATTTTTTAAGCCATCTAACTTTGCTGAAAATTATACAATTGCTGAAAAGTACAACTGATGTGAAGAATCTTACCAAAATAGTTAACACAAATTTTACACACGAATAAACTCATATTATGTCTGCTAAATATAAACTTATGATAAATATCAACAATAAACTTATGATAAATAAGTAAATTTACAGATGATGATCCTAAAGTACATCCTAAAGCTCACTCTAAATACCAACAGTTTTACAGTGTACAAGAAGAAATACGTGATTTTCACAACGTTTAATCTTATTCTTGTCCAGTTTAAAACCAATTTAAAAAGTATGTAAAGCGTCGTGGTGACCGGAATATAACCTAAATAATACGCATTTACAAGAATATGTAGGTCCAATGTCTGTTGCTTTTATTAGATGGTTTGTATAACTTAGTTTAGCTTGATAAAGACAGACAGACGATGACTCTGGTAGCAAGCTACATTATACTTATTGCAAACCTTATAAACAGCTTTCACACAAGTACACAAGTGCAGGTTCTGTTAATTTTTTGTAGAGTAAGTAGCTTGTGCTAACACAAAAAACACTTTACTCATCACAGTGCTGCACATGTTACACCGTGGCACGTGGTAGGTTTAAGCCACAGTCCGTCTGCTCAAAACAACCTCCATCTGGAAAATATTTTACCAACAGAAAAAATCCTGCTCTTTGGATTAACATTAAAAAATAATTAAAACATACTTTACGATGTACAACACGTTTTCTGTTCATTTTAGATTGAGTAGCCCAATTTTCTAATGAATATTACTTTAACGGAGCCGAGGACAAAAAACATCGACTATGTATAAACATTTTTTTTTTAAATACACTATCAGATTCCAATCATGAACTGAAAAGTAAATATTTGGCACTCACGCATTGCGTTGGGCAAGTTTACATAATAGCCTTTTATATATGCGTTTGTATTGCAGAATGAGTCACATACATTTTTCAAATATTACTAAGCAGAGTACTTCAGTATGCCTGTGTATGAGGAACAAAATATTCACTCAAACATACTCATAATCATAATTCAGACGCAAACACAGGTATTTTTTGTTTTCTCAATGTCTGTGGAGAAGTTGTGATAAAATAAAAGTTTAAAACAATCATCATAGGAAATACTTAAGACATCTGAAATGAATCTATTGTATAAAGTCCCTTGTATTGAAAAGACAAATCTCAACTTTATTTCAAGCAAAGAAAAATTCAATAAATATTAGCTCCTGGCAACATGAGATGAATTGCGATGATAAAAGGTAGCTAGTAATAATGTTGTGAAAAAGTTTTCATGATATTCTTAAAATTTCTTCTTAATAGAGAAATACATTAGTACCTTCTTTTCGCATACCCATTTTTAAACATTTCTTTAGTCGACAAAATTGACACTGATTTCTATGATGCTGATCTATTGGACAAGTACGGCTGCCACGACAAGAGTAGGTCAAATTCCTTCTTACGCTTCTTTTAAAAAAGCTTTTACACCCTGAAAATTCAAAAGTATTGAGATTAAAAATAGAAAGTGGAAGATCATAGAAGTTCATAAGTAAAGATTATAACATGTAACATTCGATACCATTTCATAGTGAACAAATTCTGATAAGAACTCATAATCTGTCTGTCATAGTTGTATTTAGTTCAGAATATTTATAAAAAGAAAATTCGAAGATTTCTAATCAAGGAGAACACAATTATTCTAAATTCTGAAGTATTTTCGTACAGCTTATTCATGAAAGTCACTCAAGCGGAAATATATTAACAATTTAAAAATCAAGCAAACATTCATAAAAATTTATTTTGCTGTTTCTCAATACTTCTACAAGATATATTAACTATAATTTCATCAATATTGGTCTAATAATCCAACTTCGATGCTTTACTATCAAGCTTCATTTTTTACACATGCTTTAGAGTTAAGTACTCTAATTCTGCGTACTATACTTGCATGTTGCATCAAAAAAATATGCACAAAAGCTTTTATAAAATAAAACTTGGGACATTTGACATCGAAGTATTATGATAATATTAAAGTGACAATTCGGGTTTCGGTTGTCACAAAAAAAGTAATAACCAATTGATTTAGGGAAGCTTGGAAAGGTAAAATCAGATAACGTATCGGTTTTCATGTCAAAGGACGTTGAAATACCTTAATTGTTAATAATTTTACTCATGGTACTTTTAGACCCGTTTAAGCGGTTTGATTTAATTATTTATATTAGTTCGTCGATGGAAACATGAAAAAAGTGTATAGATAAAAAAAAGTCATTGTGTTTTTCATTGATAAAATTTAATTAGGAAAAGAAAAAAAAATTATAATTGCAAAAGTAATAAGGTATAATTTTAGGCTTATATGTATAATACATATCGTAGGTATATTTTCTGTCGTTCAGTTATAGGCATTTCTTTTACATCTTTGCTTCCAGACGCTTCTGTATCATTTTCTTGGTTATCGTCCTCCTGTCTGTCATAAACACGTTTCTCCTCTCTCATACATTTTTCATCACTTACATCGAAGCCTGTTCGTATTCAAGTTCATTAATTTATGTGCAATCGGTCAGAACAATGCTGTCAAGTTGCTCGATATTTGCGCAATAGTAGGTATACTGTGCCGCTACTAACCCATGCCATACTGACCCATGCCACCACTATCCCATGCCACTACTAACCTATGCCGTTACTATCCTATGCTGATACTAGCCCGCCTGCCTCCACCAAAGTAATTACATTTTTTATCCCCTCCCGTACTTTTTTTTACCCCCTCCAGCACACATACCGCTGCTCCGAGAGCGTGGACCCTGAAGAAATGCCCGATAGACCTGGAGAGCAGGTTGAAGAGCACACTTTTCTTTTTTTTACATTTGGGTGAATTTATTATTTAAATATACGTTTAAAAGCACACTCCTACATTTACGTTTAGTTAGATTTCTTCTTATATAAATGTACACTTTTAAATACATTATATTTAAATTACATTCTATTATAGTATGTACTTAGTACCCCGGCTTACCAAGTCCTCGATGGTACAGTCGATAGCCTACCTGACTGTCACCCGAAAGGCCCTGGTTCAAGGCTAATACCCAAAGGAATTTTTTTCTTTATTTCTAAATTCATATCTTGACGTAAGCAAGTCAGAAAATGACTTTTACGAATTTTAAAATGGTTTCCAAATAATTTTAAAGTTAAAAAACTTAAAAGCGAAAAGTTAATGGTGTTTCTGAAAATGTCTGGTAATGATAAAAGCACGGACCTGGAGAGAGGCCACCTACGAATTATACCTCTACTACGCACCTGGATCAGCGGAGTAACTACTCTAGAGCTTATATAGCGGGGGCACACTTTTCGCATTCGACAATAAGAGAGCACCGAAGCTGGACCAGCAGCAGCAGCAGCCGCCGCGCCGCAGCAGTGGTGGCAGCAGTAGCAGCGGCATCTAGGGAGCAACAGCAGCGGAAACGGTGCCAGCAAAGTGAGATCTTCAAAGAGCCGGACAAGCTAGCAGTCAGGTCTCCAAATAGCCGCAAATGCTTGGATTATGGTTCCGAATAAGCTCAAAAAAGACGAGCAGGCTAGTGAGAAAAGCTAAGCAGGCTCATGATAAAAGCCGAGTAGGGTAAATGAAAAAGAGCTGAGTAGGATGGAATAGCTAAGCAGGCTGACGATATAGCCATATAGGCTGAAAAATAAAGCTTAGCAGGCTAAATGAGGAAAAACCCGAGTAGGCTAAATGAAAAATAGCTCAGTAGGCTAGAATAGCTGAGCAGGTTAAAGATATAGCCGTATAGGCTGAAAAATAAAGCAAAGTAGGCTATTTTTTTTATTATTTTACAAAAAGTCGTTTCAAGGACTATAATATTTTAAACGCAAAAGAATTCCTTGGGAGGACTATAATATTTTAAATATAAAACGAAGTATCCTAACGTATACACTAATTTATTTGGAAGCGCTTGGACCCCATCGCGCATGCATTACTCCTACGAACTTTCACACCTCCACAGCACACGAAGAACTAAGTTTTAAAGGTTTTAATTATTTTCAGGGCCACCATAGAAATTTAAACATAAAGACCAAAAAATAGTTCTGTAATTTGATAAGAAAGTAGGAATTTTTTTTACAGTTTTCACAATTTTCGCTAGTTAAATTATTTTTTTCATATGAATGTTTTAAAAAATTTAGTGGTCCTAAGAAGGACCGATTTCTTATTCTTAGAAAAATTTATCAAGCGGTGTACGCTCATGGTCACAATCACTCTTAGAACAACGCTTGATGCCAAAAACATTCCATCCGTGTCAAACCTACAGGTCCACGGCAACCATTTCAAACGCTTCCCCTCTAACTGTCTAACTATGTAAAAGGGCTAAAGCATAAGTAGATCTATAAAAAGTATGCGCTGTTACATTTTTTTTCATTCCATCGAAGTTAGCAGCGTGAACAACTTCAGCGACGACGATCACAAGTTCTCTATCAGCGATCTTGTATCTATGAGCAACGAGGAGCTCATGCAGTTCCTTGCGACTCAGAGGCTACGAGAATGCATCTTTGGCTTATATCAATAACTTATAGAAAAAACAAAAAGCTAGCAGAGGAACAAAAAGAAGACTAAGGAGATCGACGTTCTCGGGTGGTCGAGCTGATCCCCTCGACCATCACTGCCACCATCAACACCTTAGCTACATCCTCGAAAGTCTCCTCCAAAGACTCCTCTGCTAAACGTAAGAGCGAGTAAAAATAAAACATTAAAACGACTCAGTAAAAAACGATATTGCTACCTTTGCTACTCGGCTTGAGTATCCGAAAGAAAATTAGAACTCTAGGCCTGTGGAATTAGGGAAAACGGTGGAACAAGATCAAGACAGATAAACACAGGTAAAAATGGGTGCATTGACCACTAAGAAATATGCCTTTTAAATAGTAAAAATTTTATTTGAAAAACAGATTGATGAATGGTTGCTTTTATGCGACAAAATCTCGAAAATTAAAGTTTTTTAAAGGTAACTGAAAGGACGTAATTTCCGAAAATTTCAATAATTGTTTACTCCGAAAGGAAAAATGCTTGTGTTTTAAAATTTCTAGTGAAATATGTATATTATTACCCTTAACTTACGAAAAAACTTTTGTAAAAAATATACATTAGTTTTCGAGATATTCCATTTATTTATTAAAAGGTCTCTAATGGTCAATTAAAATTTAATCTGTTTCCGTCGTCAAAAATAGTTCAACCAGGGGTCATTTTTTTCGTCAAAACGTCCATTTTATGAATCGGTTATTGCTGTATCGATTAGTATTAATTTTGACCTTCGAAATGGCGTTAACAACATCGCTACTTTTTCGGGCAGCGTTTTTTGACAATAACTTTACAACAAATGAACGTATCGTCACGCAACTTTGTTATTTCGATTGCTGGTAATTTTCTACAAATTTATACAAAAAATGACTCCAAGACATCTAGAAGCCGAGATAATTTTTTCAGTTGTTTAATGAACCAAATCTTTATTTACAAACATTTTCTGCTAAAATTAGCATGCATCTTCTTGATTACCTAAAGTTTGTAATTTCATTGAGTGCCGCCTAAAATTGCCCCTTTTTGTGGTTAAAATATAATTATTATTAAATAGTAAGTTGCGTGCGGTTTAAGTTGGTTCGGCTTAAGTAAAAAGAGATTTTATAATAGAACGACTTCCAAATTGGGACAAAGAAAAAAATTCTTCAGAACTCGGTTATTTTCCGGCCAATTTCAATGTTAATTTATTTAATGCGGGGTAACGTGCGAAAATAATAACAATGGTTGCATTTTTAATATTTAGCGAATAAAAAAATTGTTGGAAACAAAGTTTTTTTTTCATATTTTTTTTTGTGCATATAATACTGTGTTCATTTACTTATACTACACACGTATTTCACTTGTGTAATAGTAATAATGTATATCTTGCGTAGTACTTTAATTATACATACATATATATATATATATTTCAATAAATTAAACAAGTATTTTTAGCTGTTTATTGTACGAAAAATAGAAAAAAATCAGTTCTTACACTTATAGAAGTAATTACAAAAAAAATCGATTAGTACATGTTTAGTGTTCGTTTAACCGCAGTTTCTTTATTATTTGTTCGAAATTCCCACCACTATCATCAATTCCTTCATTATTATCTGATGACATATGTTGGGTAATACACAGTTCAATACATTCCGATATTGTGTCTATTGGCCTCGTGCAGCTGAAGGGAAGGGATACGCGAAACTACTGCAGCGTGAGTAGCGGGTACCAGTGGAAGCATAACTAACACGGCCGAGTATAGCTATATATATTACC